>APFE031112704.1:339514-351874 GCA_000404065.3 Pinus taeda
AATAATATATTACAGTCCACATGGGGTAGCTCAAGCCGCAATGGCCGTGGAAATGAAGTCTCACTGAACCGGAAGTCTTGGGTTCAAATCTTGGGCTACCCTTCCCCCGTTGAAGGGTACTTAATAGACATGTAAATCAAAGAGTCCCGCCCCAGCCTACAAAAAAAAAATAATATATCACAACAATATAATTATCAGAATATTGTTTTTAACTATTTTCTTCCTCAAAATATTTATAATTTATTATACAAATTAAGAAATAAGAATCTAGTAATAAAAACAAAATATTGGTTTTTAAAACAAAAGTGAGATATAACTGATGAAGATTGACTTTTCAATTATATTAAATATTAATTATAATGCTTATGTATGATAAATTTAGTAAAAAAGACTTAAAATATTAAAGTATTAAATGATAAAATGAGATAGATGTGAGGTAGTTTAATTAGTGATGATTGTGTCACTTAGTATTAAGTTAAGTATATGACCTAAGATTTAAATTTTTATTTTAGGTTGTGAGTCTTGTATTGGGTTATTTGTGGTTTCACTCAGAAATTATAATGGTAGTACTTGGAATCAACCTATGTGCGATGCGAGTACAAGCATGGTCCAATTGTCAATTTCTCTAATCACACAAGAAAAAAATAATAATGATAAAGTAATATATATTGCATAATTTAACATTAATCTTATAATTACAATATATATATTATAATATATATATATATATATATTTATATATATATGAATTGGTAAAATGAGGCATATAGACTTCGTGATCTAGCTCTAGCAATTGAGTATTATGAATTACAAGCACAAATTTTTTGGGTAAGTCCTTGGGATGATGAATTTTGTGGGGAAGGTACTTCCTTAAAATGAGGAGAAACGAAAGAAGAATTTATATTCAAGTAATGTTCATAATTATCAAAGATGATGGTATTAAAATAGAGGGCTTTTTTGGGTCTTAAAGATGAATGAAAAAGTGGTCAATTATGTAGAAGACCCCTTTGAAGGGTGAACCATCTCCACCAAGGGTTTGTTGTTAGCTAGGATCATAGCGGAAGAAAAAAATGATAGGTCTAAAGGAGGGCGGGGGTTGGGGGGTGTAGAAATTCTTGATGGAAAACCCACCAATTAAATTACCCAAAACATTACCCAGTTAGTTAATTTAAAAAATGAAAGAAAATATTTGTGGACTTGAAGAGTATGTTAAACACCCTTCAAAAATGGTAAAGACATCAATCAGGGAAATGGGTGAAAATGCCTTTAGTAAGAAAAAAATTATTCAGTCCTAGTAAAGCCTCCAACATTTCATTTAATAGAATATGATGAAGGCTTTACGTATAATAATAGAAGAAAACCACCCAAAAAATTGTTGTTCTGAACCTCGAATAACTAGTGTTGTAGGAAGGAATAGTCAAACATTAAGGAAGATATGGCTTGGGTTGGTGAATTTGAAGGCATTAAAGGGTTCAAAAATTTTAATATAGGGACCCTTCATAATGGATTTGCAGGCGATGAAGAAAGTAAGAGTTATTCCCTTAAGTAGCCTCGAGATGGAAGAGCATAAATTTGTTAAGACATGAAAACAGAAGGTCAAAATGATTCTAGGGGAGGACATTAAAATGAATCAAACTATGGAGATGGTGAATCAAGCCCTAACAATAATTTTTTCAGTAGATCAATCTTAGACAAGAACTTAGGTAAATAGGGAACTAGAGTGGAAACCATAGCAAGGTCACAATCCAAATTTTAATATTTTGGTAAGGGGTTCACTTTTATCTTTTCCAAAATCTGAGTAGAATGGACATAATACGCTAGTAAACAAAATATTATGGCGTGATATGCCTTTAACTTTGAAATCATGAGGTACCTACTTTGACCCTTGAATAGAGAGATCAAATATTCAAGTTATTTGGGATATAAGTTGTCAAGTTTTCTATGGGATTTTCATTATTGGAAATTTTAAAATTAATAGGAAAGATCATTATGAGATTTCTTACGGTTAACGAGAAGCACTAGAGTCAATTTATGGTAGAATAACATATTTTTTGAGGATGATTTTTTTTTTTTTAATTTTTGTTAAGTGTTATGTAGGTGATCATACCAAGGATAGAGTGGCATGGGAGAGAAGTAGTCAGTGAACAATAGTAAGGTTTGGAATATAGGGGAGAGTCATGACACATGGAGGCACTATGCGCGAAGGAGACAAAAACCTCCAGTGAGTGAGGGTGCATGCCATTGGATTTGGTAGTCAGGATTTTGAGAATGATGGTATAGAAGAGAAGGGATGTCATGGCAGGAGATGTTGGAGATAATTGTAGAAGGGAGGAAGTTGGTGAATCTGTGACAAGAGGGGAGGAGATATTTCCGTCAGAGAGTTAAGCGTTGTGGAAAAACTAGAGAAAGTATGTCAAAAAATATCCCAGATGGTTAGCAAATAGGGAGGAAAATTGGAAGAGCAAAGAAGCAGGCTAAGGGAGATCGATAAACTCAGAGGAAACAATATAAGGACTTGTTCGAGACAAATTAGAGGTTGGACAATTGGACCATGGGTGATAATATTGCCACAAAGGTGTCCCTTTTTAACAGTTGTTCTAAATGTTAAGTGTCTATGTATGTAGCTTCTATGTAGCATAATTGTAAAGGAAATATATTAAGTGGATTCTATTGTGTTTTTTCACTGTATTGGTTGTTATGGTGTACTCTAAACAATCCTTGAAGGCTAGTGAACTGAGTTATAGATGGTCTATATTGTAGCGCATCACAACCATTTTTATTTTATGATGAAGTAACAGAAAGAAAAATGGGTTGCCTCATCTATTGTTGTCATTATGGTGTGCATGGTTCTATCTAGTTGATGTTGGCATTGGTTCATGATGGCATCTAGCTCATATTAGCATTGATGTCAACTCTATGTAATCTAGCTAATCCTTGCATGCATTCATTATAGTATGGTTGTGGTTAGTTAAGTTGGCATTGAGGTTGTTGTGTTGGCATTGATGTCAACCTTATGACATCACACCCATGTTGGTTAGATGATGGAATTGGTGTGGTTTATGGTTCCTCAAATCTAGTGGTGTTCATGGGGGTGTTTCCTTGTTTTTCCTTGTGCTCCCTTGTTATGCATTGATTAGAGGCATTGGAGATGCTACTATAGGTTGATGATGCATATATATATATATATATATATATATATAATATATAGATATATAATGGTTGAGCTGTCATCCATGTTGTTGAGTTGGAACACTAATTGAGTTGGCATATTATCTCTTCATCTAGGTTTTCATGCTTATACTCATGGAGAAGACTTGTTGCAGTGATGGTTTGGCCCCATGATGATGATGATGATGATGTTGAGATGCTACAATGTTTTTCAGATGCATTGCAACTTATGAAAACATTTGTCAAGAGTAGAGGGCTTGTTGGTAGTCATGCAAAGCCTTGTTTGTTGGCATTTAGGTAAACTTTGATGTGACACTTGGAAGACATGTTTGATCCATTTGCAGAGCTATCATAGAGCTTGGTAAAGGTTTGGAGACATGTACAAATGGTAGAGAAGATGTCCAAATAGTTGGCAGAGGTTCTGAATTGAAGGTCCATTGATTTTATTTTTTCTCTGCCCTAGTTGCTCCTGTGCGCTTTTGTGCATGCAACTAAAAGTCCTTTTGTTGCAGCCAACAAAGCCTATGCATGCATCCAGTCGAGATCAAGTAGTGGTGTGCTTGTGGCTGAGGCTTTTTCATGAAAATCCTTTACATTACTTGTGAAAATCAGATGAAAATTGCCATGGAAATTCCCATAGGCTTCTAAATGAAGTTATAAATGTTTGGAATGGTTTGAAAAGGTCATCCAATGTTGTGAACACCTTTAGTGCATAAGTAGTGGTGATATTGGATTCATTTTTTCAACTTTGTGCACTCTTGATCCTAGCCCTAAGGTGAATTTCTCCATGCACATTTTATATACACCATTTTGGCGTTGATTATTGGTTGGTTGAGTATGATTGATAGTGAGAAAAGGTTGCATTCAGTGAGTGTGGTTCATACCTATTGGTGAGAAATATTGCTTCAGTATATGAGTGTTAATGGCAACAGAATGATCATATCTACTTGTTGAAGCATGGTATTAATTCAATTCTTTAGATTTCAGATCATAGATGCAAAGAGTTGTAATAGTGTTGTTGGTATTGATGGAGATCTTGGAACATCTCCAAGTTTATGACTCTCACATTTTTTTTGCAGGTTCTTCTAGCTCATTTAGTGCATAGTCATTGTGTTGTATGATGATAATTGTATTATGAAAAATTATAGTTTGGTGCGAGGGTTTGATAATATTGTTGAGTGTGTGATATGTTTATGTTGTTGGTGATTATATTATTTAGTTTTTTTTTAGATACATTGTAGCCATTTTTTTTCTGGAGTAGAGCATGTTTGTGGTGATTTTATTTGATTTGATGAGGATATCTTACTGCTAGAGTTCGTATTGTGGAGTTGAATCAAGTTAAGCAGAAATTCTCAAGATCCAGTATGAAAATAGATGAAATGAGGTCTGCATAGAGCAGAGGAGAAGTGACTTCATGGGTGTGGAGAAGTGATTGAAAAGTTTTAGTGAAAGTAACAATTACTCAATCTAATGATAGTTGGTTAGTCTGATTGGCGTTTGGCAAGGATCGTTGATCGTGGTGGATTTCAGTGGATGGTAGTCCATAGATTCATGTGAGAACATAGTCTTCCGAGTTGATTAGTAGAATCAAGTCGCCTAGTTGATGGGAGTCAATTCATTATATATGAGGTCGAGTCTCCTAGCTAATGGGATAAAACAATCTATGTAAAAGACACATTTTCCTAAATAGAAGATTCAGAGCAATGCAACAACAACAAGGGTGGTTTTTTCCTGGTGAAGTGTTTTTCACCAAATATCTTGTGTCTCTTATGTGATGGCTTTTGTGGTTGTTTTGATGGCTTGTTTTGTATATTTTCTCTCATGGTTTTTTGATTTAGTTGCTTTCATTGTTTATATTCATGTGATGATATAGTGTGTTGCTAGTGAATATATGTGATTTAGTAGAGAAGTTTAAAGTGGTGAAAATTAATAATAAGTCACACTACTAATTCACCCGCACTCTCAATAGTGCTCAAAGGTTTCCAACACTATATGGGTATATGAACGTGTGGGTTAATGTTAATATTGTTTATTTTCTTATAATTTGTTTCATGATATCATATTGAATTCAATGTATTTTAATGTCTCAAATGACTAAGAGAATTGATAGTCTGGTGATAGTTTAGTATGTTTGCACATTCTTGTGGTGTACAATATTTTTCTTTGCATATGTTGAAAAGAGAAATGGGAAGAAAAATACATGTCACCCATAGTCTAGTGGTAGATCATGGCCTGTGCACTAACTAGAAAGTGTAAAAACCTATAAATTCTTGTGCAGTATCCAGTCCTAGAATGACTGCCTGGGGTATGTTTAATAGGTTTCTTAGTCTTTCATTGTAAGTTGAATTTATAGTGTCTTAGGATTTTAACAATCCCATATGTCTGTGGAAACCTGGTTCTAGCAGTCCCCTATAGCATCTCAGGTGAGACTTCGCCCACTCCATGGGTGATGCCGAAAGGGAAAATTCTGAGCATGTTTTTTGGCTAACTGCACAACAAATCCTAGGTCTGATAGAGTCCTGCATGCTAACAAATGGTTCCATTGTTGGGACCTAGAATCATTGTATGATGGGATTTCCCATTGACAGGCATGTGGAAGCCATGGAATCCCACCAAGGAAGAGATTACTTAGTGTATTAATAAAAAATAGCACAAGTTTACAACAAAATAAATTAGGAATAAAAGATAGAGCATGGAGAAATGGTTGTAGAAGTACAGGTTTACTGAACTACATGAAGCCTTCTGTGGAGAATTTTTTAATATCCTAATAGAGTGGGTTCATTAGTTTAAGGACAATAATATGATGTACCATCATGAGGAACCAAGGAAATGGTCTCCTTATGAGGTACAATAGTTGAAGGAAATAAGTAAAAAGGTTTCACGTGTTGTAGATTTTTGGTTTAAAAGTGTGTTGGAAGTGTACATTGTTGAAGTTATGGTAGAAGTGACAATGTATTATAGTGCAGTGCAAAGGAAATTTCTGAAGGGACCATGAAGAAGATTTATACAACCACTACCATGGAATTCTTCCCCTATAATCAAATAACATGAGATGCTAAACCACTTGTGTGCTAGGCAAAAAGGGGAAGAATTAGAAGGTAGTCTAAAGGAGAGGACAAAAAAAATGTGGGAAGACTATAGTGAAGTCTAATAGCGAGTCCATGACTGTGTAGGTGAAGATGAAGAGGCAGTATGGAGATAGAGAATTTTGAGGATGGAACCTTGAGGAGTGGATGGAGGTTTGGACAAGGTGATGTGAAACGAGGTTGATCAACATCAATGCATGATGAAAGGAGAAGCCTTAGGAAGAGAGGTGAGAAAACACCACCAAATGATGAGGAGTAGTGTGAGTGACCAAAGTTATGAGGGAACGCATCCTAGTACAGAATGCATCGATATAGAGGGAGAAGAGAAGCTAATTCCACACAACATGGAGTTTCTGCATCTTGGATAACATAATAAGACTATGCCTAGTGTAAAAGCCACGACCCCTTGTGCTTCTACAAATCCACAGGTAAGTACTCAACATATTGTCACAAATAATGTAGAAGGTAATTACAATCAAGGGGATGGACGTTCTGATAGAAATGGAAATTATCAAGTAGTAGGAGGATAATTGCAAGGTGCTCAAGTTTATTTTAGTGCAAAAGCAATTGCATGATTTTATAGTTTTTAAATCAGTACCTCAGGTATTACTTCATCAGGAACTACTACGAACAATTCAATGGCAGGTGTAGACATAAGGATGCCAATGTTCCATGGTGTTGGGAATGAGGAATCCAAACAAAATTTAATTGTTTGTGAGGCCGTCTGGACAACCAGGCAAGTCCAAGATGAGGTGACGAGGAATTCATAGTTGGAAGCTACTTTTAGATATTGCGTATTGACATGGTACATGAAATTTAAGGGCACGACCCCAACTAGTAAAAATATAACACTAAGTGATATTAAGTAGGATTTGATCAGGGAATTTCAGAAGCTAATGTATGAATATTAGTGTATTACTGAGCTAAAGGAGATCAACCAAGGGTCAAGTGAATTTATGTGGGATTTTGACCAATGATTTAATATTTTGAAGGATAGGCTGATGTTTGGAATCTTGGACACACAACACAAGGAGTGGTTCATCATCAAACTACTACCCATATCAGGATACCATTAATGTAGCAACAAATCAGTTCATAGTTAGAGGCATTAGAGCTCGGTTTGAAACTGGAAGCCTTTCTAATAGGAAATGGGGAGAGTTATGGTATGGATTAAGTGCTGTCACAGTTGACTGTACTAACGTTGCAGTTACAAGATTTGACCAAGGGAAAGGGGAAGAAAGACGAAGTGTGGTGCACCCTCTGTCGAATAGAGGGTCACCACCAAAATGAATGCAAGTTGCTGACATATTACATGGAAACTGGCGTAGCAAATCCACTTACATAGGGAATATGGTTATGGTGTGAAGTTTTCTGAGTGTGGGGCCACACCCCGCAAAATTGCTTGATGATGCAAAAGTATGAAGTGACTGCTCGAACCCTGTTTTGTGATTTTTGTAAATCAGTATGACATGCTATTTATCATTGTCGCATGGGTGAGGACATGGAGCTAAGTTATGCTTTTTTCCAAATCATGTGCATTTTGGCGAAAAAAGAATGTTGGATCGAACAATATTAAGCATTCAATTTATCAATTTTTATGTGCTCTAATGAGCAACTTAAGCGCTTAAACATAGTTTGATCAAGAATTTAAACAAAACATTGGTTGAGCTCCTTTCTAACTTGACTTAGAAGCTCGATTGAGAGTTAAGTCTTGATCAAGCTATATGGTTTAATCAAGGTCTATGGCCCAATCAAGTGTTATGGGTCGATCAAGCACTCTTTCTTATTAAAAAAACCCAAGTTGCGGCCTACAAAAGCCATTTTGTACAAACCATGAGGAAAAAGGATTTAAATGGAATATTTCTAGGCTCAACCGAGATGGGGGAACTCAATCCAACTTCCCATCAACTCCACCAATGACCCAGAGGCTCAAGCCAAGATAGGTTTCTTATCTTTTTTATCTCTTTTATTTATTTTTTATTGTAAAAAAAAATAAATTAATTCGAAAAAATAAAAAAATAAAAAAAAATAAAAAACTACCATACGAAAGCCACATTAAACAACCAAGAAAGTGACCATGAAAACCACAAATGACCACCAGGAAAACCCTTCAAAACAACCATGAATATTTTCTATGGTAAAAAAAAATATTTTTTAATTATTTTAGGTTTTAAAGTTTTTTCTTAGGAATTTTGTGAGACAAATTTTTTAAAAAATGGTTTTTTGTTTTGTTTTTGTTTTTGTTTTTGTTTTTGTTTTGTTTTGTTTTATTTTTTCTATATTTTGAACAAATTTGACTAGAAATATGGCCACCAAAATTCCAAAAAAAGAAAAAGATAAAGAAAAAGAAAATAAATAAATTAGACACTTTAGATTGACATGATGAATATGGTTGTTCATGGTGAACCTCTATTAAATCAAATAAGAAATTTTATTTCATTTTTTATTTTTGTAAGCTTGGTAGTACTTTTCTACTAATCATATGTAAAACAAGTTGTAGAATATATGTCTGGTGGCCTCAACCTGCCTGACGGAAACTAGGTATGTTGGCCACCGATCAACATCATAAGTCATCCAAAACATAAACATTTTGAGTATCTCCAACCAAGCTTTATAATCTACCATATCTATCACCCATCTATGTTTACTACTGACAATGTAAATGCTATCCGAACAGATCATGAAAACAAAAAAGCATCAAAAACTTTCAGAAATATCATGACCTCCCGGTATTCAATCATCAGACAATACTACTAGGGTAGGGTCCTTTGCACTCGACCCTAGTATTTCATTTTGTTGCAAACTTTGTAGCTATTTTTCCATGCGGCCAAGGCAAACATTTTGATGGTATAGATGGAACTTTATTGACTGTATTTCCTATTGAATGCCCTTGGGACTCAGCTCAACTTACTGGATTTGTTGGTGGGCATCCAAGTTTTGGGTTTCCAACATGGCCCTCTCTAGTAATATCTTCATTACCCAATATAGTTGGATTGATTTTTTGAATAGAGTCAACATTCCATGGGTGTGTCCAGGGTCCATTACCAAAGGTGCCCAGTCCTCTGTTGGAATTGGTTCGGCTATCACCTTGGCATTCAATTCCACCTCCCATTTCAAAATTTCAGACCTCACTTGTGAGAAGGATCCAACACTGTAAGCATGCAAGAAATTTTGCATGTTCTCCTCCCCTGTTTTCCTGCCTCTTCTATGCTGGGGCTTACTTGACGAAGCCAATGACGCTTTCCCTTTCCTATTGTTTTGATTGTTATCACAGTAGCACCCACACTTCCTTGCACCAGGCTATGCCTTCACCATGCTACTGTAGACTGGGTCTCCCAACGACTGCAGTAACTCTCATGCCCTCACCATAGAGAGAACCAGTAGTGTAGGAGCTGGAGGAGTTTGCAGTTTAGGAAGACCTGAAAGGGTGGTGCACAATTTTACGGTCCATCTCTTTCATGTGGGTGACAAATTTGGTTCCACATTTCTTGTTCTGAGGAATGAAAACACAGAGAACCCTGACACCCTCGACCTTTACATTTTGGCTGCAAGAAGACCTGACTTTCATCATATCATTGAAATGGCTCGAATACATTACGCTACCCAGACATTTCATTTTTTATTTTAAATTTAAATTAATTTCTATATTAAATATTTTTTTAATAATAAATATAGTAATTTGTTTAAAAAAAATTAATTGTACTTAAATAAAATATGAACTAAATTAAAATTCCAAAACGATGTTTTTTTTGTTATATATATCACATAGTTTTATAATTTTTTAACATAATGTTCTCTTCATAATAACAGAGGATGGTTGATGCTCAACAACTTGTTAAGACTCTAGTTTATCTATAAATGGTAATTTTCCTTAAAATTTCCACTACTCATATTTGTAAAAAAAAATAATTCAATGATATGACAACTATATATCTCTTAGTTCCCACACTTATTAAATTAATTAGTTGAGTAATGTTTTTGTAACTCACACTTCCTATATTTTTATTTAACTATATAACATACCATAGCATAACTATATATACGAGTGCGTGTGTGTGTATGTGTGTTCAATTTTCAGCAATGCATCACTAATACATATATTAAATATATCATGAAAAGTGTATTTGAAGTGAATATAATCATTTTGAGCCTTTTCTAATTTGTACCATATTGTTTCATTATGTAGTTCGTTGTACCAAAAACATTGCCTTCATGTGCTTGCACCTAGTACATGTCATGTGTCAAAGTCAAATATTATAAAAAATTGTCTTATGGAGTATTTGGTTGGCGTGAAATTTTATTACTTTTTCAAATAGATTTATTTCAATTTTTTACATAAATTTACATATTTATGCTCTATGAATAAAATGCATTATTTAGAAATTGAAAAACGTGTAATTTAGATTTGATCACTTCTTTTGATTGTGTTTACATGGACTCAATACTTTGGCTGATAATTTATCAAAAAAGAGACTCTAAAGTTTAGGACTTCGGCCTAGATTATTCTACTTGAGTTTATAAATGGTTTTCTTGTAAACATTCTTTCTATGTCAACATTTTTTCTTGGATTAGTTTATATGTATTATATGTAATTTGCAAATCCATCTCCCATACACCCTCCAACTGTAGTGCATCAGAGTCTTGGGGGGTCTGATATACATGGTCAAGCTCGTGGTAGATCATATAGCCCAACTAAAGTGTGTGTTCCACTCATAGATCCTCCCTCTGACACTAGTTGGAGTTTTAGAGGAGGTGTTTCTATCTATATTGATGATCTTTCTATCGATTGTTGACTTTCTTCACCTGTTGCAGGCACACTTGTTGTAGGCATACCTCTTGCATTTTAAATCCTCTTTAAACGTTATGTATTTATATCTTGAAATTGTCTTAAATTTTTAAATCTTCTTCATTTGATGTGTTTGAATTTAATGTATATGTTATTATGCTTCTAGTTTATTATATATGTTAAATTATGTTTATGATTTGAAAACTTTCAATAGGAAGAAAATGAGGTTCATAGTGTAGGTTCAATCCCTCAATGGGACGATATTATAGCTAGTATCATAGTTGAGGATTTTAGGGCCCAACATACATGTATCACACAAGAGATGCATAAAAGTAATTTATAGTTTACCTACTAGGTATAGTTTGTCTTTGAAGTTGAATAACATCAATAGGTTAATTGAGACATACTAGAGGGTGAGCCCATAGAGCCACCTCCTATATTCCATACATAGGATTAGGAGGTTGGAGGTTAGAGGCCCACATACTTGGAAGGTAGTGAAAGACGTTACCAAGAACACTGATGTTCATGGGGAGTTGTTTGACATCTCTCCAAACTATTGTGCTAGACATGCTAGACTTATTCCACTAAAATATTTTAAGAATGTTGATACAAGACCTTTTGTTTATGATAGACTCATTAGATCTTGGGGCCAGTTCCCCCACCATGACCAAGTCCCCATTTACTTTGCAAAGCATATATATGCGAGGTTCGTGCTACATATGAGGTTAGATTACACCAACACCAAATATAAGTTTTATGGACCCGACATGGTGTTACCGGGAATAGTGTCCACTTAGCGCTGTTATTCCCACTAAGATTGGTAGCTATCTTAGAAACAAACAAGTTAAAACTACTTTCGTTTTCCTTTATGGAAAATAGACAAGAGGGGAATAGAGGACACCAACCTTTGTCTTGCGCTTAGTTCCTTGCTCGGTTCCTCTCCTTCTCGATAGATCCTTGCCGCTCCTTCTTTGTCTACACAGCCTCAGAGATCACCTGTGGAATGAAAGCGGCATAATACTATCGAAGAACAGAGATATATATTCATAAACAACACAGGACCAGATATGTATTAACCACACAAATGCATATACAATCAAACATACACGAATGTGGCGGAAAACTTGAATAGCTTTATTAATATCAAGAATAGCAAGAGGATTACAACCAATTGGTCTGACCCAACATCATCCTCCAGTAAGAAAGCCCTTCCTCACCTCAAGTAAAGCTTAGATCACCCAACACTATGATGTTACACTAGAAAACCAACAACACTTCTCTACAAGATACAAGATTCCAGCCTCTGGATCTCTGTGATGA
>APFE031112704.1:353000-377020 GCA_000404065.3 Pinus taeda
CCCAATCAAGTGTTATGGGTCGATCAAGCACTCTTTCTTATTAAAAAAACCCAAGTTGCGGCCTACAAAAGCCATTTTGTACAAACCATGAGGAAAAAGGATTTAAATGGAATATTTCTAGGCTCAACCGAGATGGGGGAACTCAATCCAACTTCCCATCAACTCCACCAATGACCCAGAGGCTCAAGCCAAGATAGGTTTCTTATCTTTTTTATCTCTTTTATTTATTTTTTATTGTAAAAAAAAATAAATTAATTCGAAAAAATAAAAAAATAAAAAAAAATAAAAAACTACCATACGAAAGCCACATTAAACAACCAAGAAAGTGACCATGAAAACCACAAATGACCACCAGGAAAACCCTTCAAAACAACCATGAATATTTTCTATGGTAAAAAAAAATATTTTTTAATTATTTTAGGTTTTAAAGTTTTTTCTTAGGAATTTTGTGAGACAAATTTTTTAAAAAATGGTTTTTTGTTTTGTTTTTGTTTTTGTTTTTGTTTTTGTTTTGTTTTGTTTTATTTTTTCTATATTTTGAACAAATTTGACTAGAAATATGGCCACCAAAATTCCAAAAAAAGAAAAAGATAAAGAAAAAGAAAATAAATAAATTAGACACTTTAGATTGACATGATGAATATGGTTGTTCATGGTGAACCTCTATTAAATCAAATAAGAAATTTTATTTCATTTTTTATTTTTGTAAGCTTGGTAGTACTTTTCTACTAATCATATGTAAAACAAGTTGTAGAATATATGTCTGGTGGCCTCAACCTGCCTGACGGAAACTAGGTATGTTGGCCACCGATCAACATCATAAGTCATCCAAAACATAAACATTTTGAGTATCTCCAACCAAGCTTTATAATCTACCATATCTATCACCCATCTATGTTTACTACTGACAATGTAAATGCTATCCGAACAGATCATGAAAACAAAAAAGCATCAAAAACTTTCAGAAATATCATGACCTCCCGGTATTCAATCATCAGACAATACTACTAGGGTAGGGTCCTTTGCACTCGACCCTAGTATTTCATTTTGTTGCAAACTTTGTAGCTATTTTTCCATGCGGCCAAGGCAAACATTTTGATGGTATAGATGGAACTTTATTGACTGTATTTCCTATTGAATGCCCTTGGGACTCAGCTCAACTTACTGGATTTGTTGGTGGGCATCCAAGTTTTGGGTTTCCAACATGGCCCTCTCTAGTAATATCTTCATTACCCAATATAGTTGGATTGATTTTTTGAATAGAGTCAACATTCCATGGGTGTGTCCAGGGTCCATTACCAAAGGTGCCCAGTCCTCTGTTGGAATTGGTTCGGCTATCACCTTGGCATTCAATTCCACCTCCCATTTCAAAATTTCAGACCTCACTTGTGAGAAGGATCCAACACTGTAAGCATGCAAGAAATTTTGCATGTTCTCCTCCCCTGTTTTCCTGCCTCTTCTATGCTGGGGCTTACTTGACGAAGCCAATGACGCTTTCCCTTTCCTATTGTTTTGATTGTTATCACAGTAGCACCCACACTTCCTTGCACCAGGCTATGCCTTCACCATGCTACTGTAGACTGGGTCTCCCAACGACTGCAGTAACTCTCATGCCCTCACCATAGAGAGAACCAGTAGTGTAGGAGCTGGAGGAGTTTGCAGTTTAGGAAGACCTGAAAGGGTGGTGCACAATTTTACGGTCCATCTCTTTCATGTGGGTGACAAATTTGGTTCCACATTTCTTGTTCTGAGGAATGAAAACACAGAGAACCCTGACACCCTCGACCTTTACATTTTGGCTGCAAGAAGACCTGACTTTCATCATATCATTGAAATGGCTCGAATACATTACGCTACCCAGACATTTCATTTTTTATTTTAAATTTAAATTAATTTCTATATTAAATTTTTTTAATAATAAATATAGTAATTTGTTTAAAAAAAATTAATTGTACTTAAATAAAATATGAACTAAATTAAAATTCCAAAACGATGTTTTTTTTGTTATATATATCACATAGTTTTATAATTTTTTAACATAATGTTCTCTTCATAATAACAGAGGATGGTTGATGCTCAACAACTTGTTAAGACTCTAGTTTATCTATAAATGGTAATTTTCCTTAAAATTTCCACTACTCATATTTGTAAAAAAAAATAATTCAATGATATGACAACTATATATCTCTTAGTTCCCACACTTATTAAATTAATTAGTTGAGTAATGTTTTTGTAACTCACACTTCCTATATTTTTATTTAACTATATAACATACCATAGCATAACTATATATACGAGTGCGTGTGTGTGTATGTGTGTTCAATTTTCAGCAATGCATCACTAATACATATATTAAATATATCATGAAAAGTGTATTTGAAGTGAATATAATCATTTTGAGCCTTTTCTAATTTGTACCATATTGTTTCATTATGTAGTTCGTTGTACCAAAAACATTGCCTTCATGTGCTTGCACCTAGTACATGTCATGTGTCAAAGTCAAATATTATAAAAAATTGTCTTATGGAGTATTTGGTTGGCGTGAAATTTTATTACTTTTTCAAATAGATTTATTTCAATTTTTTACATAAATTTACATATTTATGCTCTATGAATAAAATGCATTATTTAGAAATTGAAAAACGTGTAATTTAGATTTGATCACTTCTTTTGATTGTGTTTACATGGACTCAATACTTTGGCTGATAATTTATCAAAAAAGAGACTCTAAAGTTTAGGACTTCGGCCTAGATTATTCTACTTGAGTTTATAAATGGTTTTCTTGTAAACATTCTTTCTATGTCAACATTTTTTCTTGGATTAGTTTATATGTATTATATGTAATTTGCAAATCCATCTCCCATACACCCTCCAACTGTAGTGCATCAGAGTCTTGGGGGGTCTGATATACATGGTCAAGCTCGTGGTAGATCATATAGCCCAACTAAAGTGTGTGTTCCACTCATAGATCCTCCCTCTGACACTAGTTGGAGTTTTAGAGGAGGTGTTTCTATCTATATTGATGATCTTTCTATCGATTGTTGACTTTCTTCACCTGTTGCAGGCACACTTGTTGTAGGCATACCTCTTGCATTTTAAATCCTCTTTAAACGTTATGTATTTATATCTTGAAATTGTCTTAAATTTTTAAATCTTCTTCATTTGATGTGTTTGAATTTAATGTATATGTTATTATGCTTCTAGTTTATTATATATGTTAAATTATGTTTATGATTTGAAAACTTTCAATAGGAAGAAAATGAGGTTCATAGTGTAGGTTCAATCCCTCAATGGGACGATATTATAGCTAGTATCATAGTTGAGGATTTTAGGGCCCAACATACATGTATCACACAAGAGATGCATAAAAGTAATTTATAGTTTACCTACTAGGTATAGTTTGTCTTTGAAGTTGAATAACATCAATAGGTTAATTGAGACATACTAGAGGGTGAGCCCATAGAGCCACCTCCTATATTCCATACATAGGATTAGGAGGTTGGAGGTTAGAGGCCCACATACTTGGAAGGTAGTGAAAGACGTTACCAAGAACACTGATGTTCATGGGGAGTTGTTTGACATCTCTCCAAACTATTGTGCTAGACATGCTAGACTTATTCCACTAAAATATTTTAAGAATGTTGATACAAGACCTTTTGTTTATGATAGACTCATTAGATCTTGGGGCCAGTTCCCCCACCATGACCAAGTCCCCATTTACTTTGCAAAGCATATATATGCGAGGTTCGTGCTACATATGAGGTTAGATTACACCAACACCAAATATAAGTTTTATGGACCCGACATGGTGTTACCGGGAATAGTGTCCACTTAGCGCTGTTATTCCCACTAAGATTGGTAGCTATCTTAGAAACAAACAAGTTAAAACTACTTTCGTTTTCCTTTATGGAAAATAGACAAGAGGGGAATAGAGGACACCAACCTTTGTCTTGCGCTTAGTTCCTTGCTCGGTTCCTCTCCTTCTCGATAGATCCTTGCCGCTCCTTCTTTGTCTACACAGCCTCAGAGATCACCTGTGGAATGAAAGCGGCATAATACTATCGAAGAACAGAGATATATATTCATAAACAACACAGGACCAGATATGTATTAACCACACAAATGCATATACAATCAAACATACACGAATGTGGCGGAAAACTTGAATAGCTTTATTAATATCAAGAATAGCAAGAGGATTACAACCAATTGGTCTGACCCAACATCATCCTCCAGTAAGAAAGCCCTTCCTCACCTCAAGTAAAGCTTAGATCACCCAACACTATGATGTTACACTAGAAAACCAACAACACTTCTCTACAAGATACAAGATTCCAGCCTCTGGATCTCTGTGATGAGGGATCCATATATAGATGATTGTAGGGGGGTGATTCAGCTTCTGGGATTTTGATTAGTGTCCTCTCTCTGATAGTTCTTGATTCCACTTGGAGATTGATGATCTCTTACTCATCCCTGGTCGAAATCAGAGAGGCAAGTGTTAGAGGGGAAGTTTCTGAAAGATTCTATGATCTTCCACCTCGCAAACTATCCCTGCCATTTGTCCATTCTCGCCCATTGCACCCTACAAAGGGGCCATCTAGTATGCATCACACCATTTACACTGGGAAGGTGATATGCATCACACCCTTTGCACTGAGCATTCAGTATGGTCTAGTTTTGACCATTTCTGAGCAGTTTTCTGTGAAGAACTTCTGGGCAATGATGTAATTAGCTAACCTTGTTCCTTTAGGTAGTGAAGCAAAACTTTTAGGGACTTAGGAGCCCTCAGTTTATGGACATTTATGATTGGGGTTGTAGTGCCCAAAAATGTCTATAACAGTTGCCCCCTAAAGCATGAGGTCGTTAATATTTTGATGTCGGGTGAAATGATTTACCATAAGGATCCAAAGTTTTTTCGAGCTGGGAGGTGACCTATAATAAGATACAATACAATACATTATCTTCATAATATTTTTCATGATCTAGCTTAGGCGGTCATTCCCATGCTCAGCTTTATAAATTCATTTTCATGTACATATGACAGACAACCGTTTGCGTAGCAGACTGATGATTCGGACGGAGTCATCATCCTTTGATTTCGATGATCATCTATTCGGCAATGATGTACATTTGATGTCTTTATATTCCTGAATATATCGCAGCCCGGATGGATGAAACTATATCTGGGGTCTTCAAAACTCGTTCCATCTTCACTCGGAGTACAAGTTGATCCATGTGAAAAATGTTCTGGAGTCGAACATGGAAAGACATCGCTTGCTTACTAGCCAATGATGTAAGTTGTTAACAGGCGTGAGAGGAGTCACCAATAATGTCAATGATCCTCAAGGTACTACAGTACAATTCACGTGGTGTGAAAAAGGGATTTGGCGTCGAACACCACGCAAAATCTTCCAATCAAAGGTCATTGATGTAAACCTGTCGCCGAAAGTGAGAAACTTTCCATTGAGGCATGCAAGCTTCAAAGTACTGAAAGGGGTTGTTCCTAAGTCAACTTCTTGGATAATGAGTTGATGTCGACAAAAAGTGACCCGTCATAGGAGGGCCTTAATGAATCCCACATCTACGACACGAAATGGAGCAAATGATTTTGGAGGTGGAAACAATCTGATGATACAGGGTTCAGGGTGGTGGTCATGAAAGAATGGAGCATGAATGTATTGCAGCGGATGAGACATAGGTGAATTCTTTGAGTGACTTCTCTTGAACATATCGGCGACACTGACGATGGATTGGTAGCATTAACCCCAAATATGGATGGTGTGATGGACCAATGGTGATATGACCAGTGAACGGAACAACCCAACCCGACTCGGATGCGGAGAGAAAGTATCATGTTCATGAGCGACTTGCTACCATTAAAGTTTCTTCAAGTTTTCTTCCCAGTTTTCCCCAATCATTGCTGATCAGTACCTCTTTATTTTTGTCAAGCTTGAGGAGGATAACATATGATTGTTCTATAATTTGCCCTTCGGGTGAACCTGTCTCTATGTTTTAACGAGCCTAGCAACATTGAAACTCATTCTCGTCCATTGGACAAGTTTGTCGCTATTAGGTTTTAATGAGTTTAACGACAAATATAACTCGGTCCTTTTCAATTTTAGAGAGTCTAAAAGGGACGGAAAGGAAACTCCAATGATTCTTTTTCGTCATATAATCCCTTAAGTCCAAAAAAGTGTAAAATAATACAAAAGGGATGAATTTTCAATAGTTTTAACAAGCCGAACAAGACAAGTGCTCGATATTTTTGTGTAATAATCCCTCAAGTCCAAAAAGATTAAAATCTAGAGGAGGGATAGCACTTTCGATGACCTTAATGAGCTAGAGAGGCTAATCGCTTGGGAATATTTTCATATTTTACGATTCAGTTGAAAAGAGCTTAAAGGAGACTCGTTTTCCGAGGAACGAGTGATGATTTCGGGTAGCGGCTGATTCCAAGTAAGGTTTGGAATTTTCCAATCATGGTAGTGTCACAAGGATGGCTAACAGAATCACTCTTCGCAGATGTTCCTCAAAAGGGGTAAACAATCAAATGAAGGTGAATGATCGGCTAAAACAGAGTGGAGGTGATGATGAGAACATGACCAAGGCTCAAAAGCTGATGATAATGCATTCATAATGGTTATTTACTGGGGATCGGTTCATTTTTTAATGAGCTTAAACTCTGCGGGAAACATTTGCTCATTGCTTATGTTTATTTTTTAACGAGCTTGAATTCCACATTAAAATTACTCGTGCCAGTCATATAATAAGGATATCTCATATAAGATGCCATTTTTATGGAGCTTGCACCTTTTAAAGCTTTGCCCCGGATCCTTTCTTTATGCAAGCTAGGAAACGACCAATCCTACAAGTTTAAAGGGTTAGAGGACCTACAAATTTAAAAAATAAATGGTTGCTCTTCTCTTGCATGTAAAAAGGTTTGCATGCCCCCAGGTATAATGAAAAATTTCTAGGTTACCATATAGAAGCTCTTACTTTCGCAAGATAGTTTCCATCCACGTTGCAGATAGAAACACTTCCTGGCTTAGTCCATCTGGACCAGGGTGGTTCTAAATCCCAACCTCCTAACCTTGATGAGGGAATTTTATTCTGGTCTAACTCCTTTTTCCTATAAGGACGGGTGTCGGACCAGTCATTTTCCTCCCCGGAAACCTACTTTATACCTAGAGTTTCCCTGCCGAAGTAGGCCAGGGTGCACGCCCCCTAGGTTTCAGCCATATCCTCCCGAATCACTTGCGATCATCAAGTGGACGAACTGGAGATCGATGAGACATTCCTTGTGTGAAAATACCATTTAGGGATGGTATTTGACTATTTGCTATGTGTGAACTGGGGAATGACAGCTAGTCTACGAACTTGACCACTCTGCCTTCATGCGGAAAACACATTACTCTAAAGATTGAGGAGACGACGGCTCCCATGCAATAAATATAGTCACACCCAAGGAGTAGATTATAATCTAGGGTTCCTTGGACTACCATCATGTTCATGTGAGCGGTTTTCCTTCTCAAAGTAATGGGCACATTGGGAAGGATCCCTAACAGTCGACTCGTTCCTCTGTCAAAACCTGTTAGATTTCTCATTTCAGGCAAAATCGATAGCAAACCAAGCACTTTCCAAGAAGTTGAGGAAAGGATACTCGCAAAAGCCCCTTCATTTATGATGGTACTAGCCATGACCATTCTGTAAGCTTGTACAATGATTAGGAATGGTACACTAGCTGGTAAACGGGGTCTACCTAGTAGATTCCAATCGAAGGAAACGACTAGGTTGCTTGGAGGTGGGACCGAATAGATGGCCGGATACGACTTTGATGAACTTCCTTCCTGCGGTAAAGGAATGGGTAGAGTGTCCCCAAGTTCATCGGAGTCTTTGTTTACGAAAAGAATTTGAACGGTGTTGTTCTCTTTCTCTTCAGTGACGGTATCACTCGAAGATGATCCCTCTGAAGGCAAGACCGGGTCAACTGCCACCTCAACCTTTTGACTTTCATCAGGTATGGATTCAGAGGGTTCATTTTGATAGACGTTTTGACTGACCACAACAGCATGTCGGTTGGATTTTCAACCAGTGGTGTACTTCGCAAGAGTTTCTTATATCTAAGAGGGAGTCGTAGCGGTGAAGCAGTACGGTCATCCAAAACTCTTTTGGCTTCATCTAGGAAGGGACAATGGTGGACGATGTTATCACCTTCACATAGTTTACAAGGAAATGTGTGATTCCTTTTTTGTCCAGATACTTCGCTTTCACTGGTTAACGGTGTACTTTCAACATGATCATCAGATGTTGACGACACCGGATTGCGCAAACGAGGAGACCAGTCCCTTAAGATCCGAGGGATGCAAGGACAATCTTGATGATAGTGATCTCCTTTGCAAATGACACATGGAGATTTAGGTTTAGATGGTGTGGTGTGAGGATTTTCGCTAGACAACACATGGTTGCCCCCTTTTTCTTTTCGCTCCTTCTTCTTCTTTTCCTTTTTCTCTTTCTGCTTCTTCTTCTTCTCAGTTACTTGATCTTTAGCTTTACTAGCTTCATCAAGCGAAGAGGAAGGAGGAGAGGGAGAGATGGATGAAGTGGAAGGTTGGGGGGTAACTCCGGCGTCGTTCCAAAGCATTTTTAGATTCATTAAATTTATTTTATTGTTGATCTTATTTAAAAATTTTCCTTTCAGGTTCACCGTAGGATGTGTATACAATTCCTAAAATGCAATCTAATATGATAAACTAATGTTTAATCTTCTTTTGGCAATGAAAATCCTAGCTACTAAGGAAAGAGAACTGAGGGTATTTCAACAAAGAGCACAGAGCACACACTAAATGCACTGTCCTAAATCAAACCAAGCAGTCTAAATGCAAATGCACATGCATGTATTTGTTTTTCAGCCTTCTTAATGTATGAAGGACAAGAAGAATGCTAAGTGAAAATTTGAATTATTTTGTAAAGCGACAATACTAACAAATTTCTTTTTCAAAATGAAGTGAAGATAAGGGCGACACTTTACGATTTTGAAATGAAAATTGTTTTCGACACTTGAAAAGCTACTAATTCAAATCACAAACAAGAGTAACAGTACAATCGACTATCAAAAACAATGGGATTCTCTTCTATGACTGAAAAAAACACTTGCGACACTTCCAGATCAAGAAACGACAGTCTGATTACGCTACTTCTTTGTAAAAGAGAACTGAAAATGGCGCACAATACATAAAAAACACTTACAGTTCTTTGCACAATGGAGGCGGAATGATGGAAGAGAAGAGGGTTTCCATAGAGATATATTGACCACAGACAACAAAACTCCTTAATAGAACTGAAAAGAGTGAAGAAAATCTAAAGTCTGAAGGTAAAATTAACCTTCCCTGACCATTGCACCTGTCAAATAGGGAATCCAGTATGCAGCGCACCTACTGCACATGGGAAGTGCGATGCATACAGTCTGCCTTGAAGGGAGGGTGCGATGGTACCAATGCGAGACTTTTATCCAGTCTTTGATCACAATTTGCAGCTTAGTTCAGGGATTTAGGTCGAGTAAGTGATGTTCAGTAAATATAAATCACAAGGGTTGATCTAAGGAGGTTACTAGAGCCACCACTTAGGGCAATTAGAGTGTTTGCAGATCGATTGTTCAATTTATAAACAAAACCCGAAGATAGACTGAAGTAACATTGATCTACTTTGCACTTGCATAGAAAATGCAGTTCGAAGGCTAGCTGGCTTGACTTCAGGCTTCGCCTGTAAGTTTATAAAACAAACAAAAATTGACTAACAAACAATCTATTCGCTCCCTAGCGGAGTCGCCATTTTGTTACCACGAATAGTGTCCACTTAGAGCTGCTATTCCCATTAAGACAGGTAGCTATCTCAGAAACAAACAAGTTAAAACTACTTTCATTTTCCTTTATGAAAAATAGACAAGAGGGGAACAGAGGACACCAACCTTTGTCTTGCGCTTGGTTCCTTGCTCGGTTCCTCTCCTTCTTGATAGATCCTTGCCACTCCTTCTTTGTCTACACAGCTTCAGAGAGCACTTGTGGAATCAAAGCAGCATAATACTATCGAAGAACAGAGATCTATATTCATAAACAACACAGGACCAGATATGTATTAACCACACAAATGCATATACAATAAAACATACACGAATGTGGAGGAAAACTTGAATAGCTTTATTAATATCAAGAATAGCAAGAGGATTACAACCAATTGTTCTGACCCAGCATCATCCTCCAGCAAGAAAGCCCTTCTTCACCTCAAGTAAAGCTTAGATCACCCAACACTATGATGTTACAACAGAAAACCAACAACACTTCTCTACAAGATACAAGATTCCAGCCTATGGATCTCCATGATGAGGGATCCATATATATATGATTGTAGGGGGTGAGTCAGCTTCTGGGATTTTGATTAGTGCCCTCTCTTTGATAGTTCTTGATTCCACTTGGAGATTGATGATCTCTTACTCATCCCTGGGCGAAATTAGAGAGGCAAGTGTTAGAGGGGAAGTTTCTGGAAGATTCTATGATCCTCCACCTCACAAACTATCTCTGCCATTTGTCCATTCTCTCCCATCGCAGCTTATAGAGGGGTCATCCAGTGTGCATCACACCTTTTACACTGGGAAGGTAGTATGCATCAAACCCTTTGCACTGGGCATTCTGTATGGTCTAGTTTTGACCAATTCTGAGCAATTTTCTGTGGAGAACTTCTGGGAGATGATGTAATCAGCTGACCTTGTTCCTTTAGGTAGTGAAGCAACACTTTTAGGGACTTAGGAGCCCTCATTTTATGGACATTTATGATTGGGCTTGTAGTGCCCAAAAATGTCTATAACATACGGGATGTAGTTATGATGTCATAAATCGTAGGGACCCTACACATGTAGCACCACTTCTGATAATTTTCCACGACCATCTTGGAGCATGGTATTTCTAATGGAGCTAGAGTAGTCCTTACAGCTCAACGCTTAGACTAGGCATAACATTGTAGACAAACCCAAAGGACATTGGCCATTGCACATGTCACATTGTGTGAAGAGATTAGCATACCACCTTCATTGGCTTGTGATCCACAAAATCCATTACATTATGACTCATATATCGAGAGTCTAAGGGATGAGTATTTTTTTGTCATATGCATGTATGAGTTGTGAACCATCCATGACACTTGGAATATGTGCAGGCCACGTGACATAGACCAGGTACATATATACATAAATTTTGTCTGTTATAGTCAAATATACATTATTGATATTAACAATTTTGTATCATATTGCATTTATATTAATAAGTTCATGATAGCATGCATACACATCCAAACTACATAGATGAGCTTCTCAGGTCATCTAAGGGGGCAGTTGATTAGCGAAAGTAGCCTCCTCTAGTGCATGTTTCCATGGCTCAATATCCTCTAGCTCCACCTCATAACACTTATGTGGAAGAGAGTCACTATGTATAGCAACATGGACTAGCAGTTGAGGTAAAAAGAATTATTCCTAAGATTTGAAAATATTTTTTTAAGTTACATTTATGCATGCTAATTAATTCATCAAATAATTATAATTTTTCTTTTCCATTGTGTACACATGCCCATATGCAGAGTGGTGTCGATGTCATAGCTATGTGGGCCAATAAGTGGGATGTTGGTTATGGGTGGATTGAGGCATAGAAATTGGAGCAACAAATCTAGATTGATAAGAACCATGTCCCACTTGACTTCCATTTGCACTCAATGGAGCCACAGGTAGGGGACTAATTAGAGGAATACTTAAAAATCATTTATTTCCAAATTGTTTATTTTGTACAAATAATGTTCTAATTAATTTGAATTTGAATGTGTTATATTGCATTACTGGATTATGGACACTCATTCAATTCAACATAGCACACATAACAGTTCTACAAGTGACACTTTATAGAGTGGATCATAGATAGTTTGTATATTTTCAACCCATTTTCATAGGGCACATTCACATGTGATGTACATACACTATATATTTTCATACATGGACAATTTATGGATGCAGGAACATTATTCAGTGTATGGATGCTTATTATTTAAGTTTATGGATGTTCATGTACAATGTAATTTGTACATATTTTCACATGATAGTTTATTATCATGTATTTGTTATTGCAATTTATGGAAGTTTATTAATATTTTTTTATGTATTTTCATTAAAATTTTGTTTATGGGTTTGTTAATTATTTCTCTAGTTTAAAGAATTTTCTATAATATAACTTTTATTAAAAAAGATAACAATTTGACTTCTCGGGAAATAAACTAAGAAAATAAGTACAATATTATACTATGATGCAAGTCACTCTGATACTTAAAATGAAGTAAAATATATCTCGTTTCAATTCAAAAACACAAATAGGATTGAAAAAAGTTTTAAATTCAATTTTAAAAGATATCTTCAACCAGTAAACAACAAATAATTTTTATGAAATTTTATTTCTTTTGAGGTCATCTACAAGAGCGTAGTCATAATATGATATAAGTCATATGTATTGGGATTTAATATACCAAAAAACAATTAATGATATGTTTTTAGATAGTTTTATATAGTTTTATGAAATCTCCTAAATTTTCTTGGCTATCCAAACATTCCAATCAATTCTTTATCTTAAGACCTTCAACTAAGAACATTCAAGAAGTAAAATTTTACAAAATAACAACTTTGGTTTCTAGTTTCATAGACTAAGGAAATAAGTACTTGATCTTACAATGATGCAAGTTACTTTGATACTTGAAATGAACTAAAATATGATCATGTACATAAATTTAATATTGAATTTGTAAAAGGTGTCTTTTAGTGCAATCAATGCATATTAATTTAAACAATTAATGATAGCTTTCTATAATTTTATGCACTTTCCTAAATTTGCATGCCTATTCAATTAATTCAATAAATTCCTTATCTTAAGACCTTCAATTTCTAGCATATCATCAATGTGTGCATGCTAATTTATTTATTTGTCATTTATTATTTATTAATCACATGAAATTTTCATGGAGCATTATAGTGATATGCATTACTACAATCCTTTTTGTGGAAACACGAATCTACACTACACTTTGTATGTCCTTAAAAAACTCGTTCTCTTTAAAAAATCTCATAAAATTCATGTGAAAGTTGAAAGAGGAAACTTGTGAGGTTTTCAAAGGTAGGCATCCTAACTTAGGATTCAATAAAACATTAAATGTTATATATGATGATGTATTTCACGAGAACTTAATGTTGTTATATATGTCTAGCAAAGAATGTCTTCTTGACATGCACATTGGGGGGAGGGATATTCTTGCTCCAAGATCTTAACACATTTTCTCTCTTTTAACTCCTACAAGGATATCAAGCATGAATCAAGCTAATGTTTATAGGTTTGGGATCACCTGCGTGACAACCATTTTTGTTAGTCCCCCTTATAAATAA
Organism: Pinus taeda; assembly: GCA_000404065.3. NCBI lineage: Eukaryota > Viridiplantae > Streptophyta > Pinopsida > Pinales > Pinaceae > Pinus > Pinus taeda. Next base: position 366,460 of record APFE031112704.1, read on the forward strand.
ATTGTCGTGAATTGTAATTCATGTAAATAATATGGAAATTATGTTACAATGGTTTTCTTTGGTTAATTCACCTCTTCAGTGTTTCTAGGTTATCATAAAAAATTAGAATTCAAAGGTGGTTCATAATCTGCATGAATTCAAGTAGTTCAAAAAATTCCAATAAACCATGGTTTCAAGTGGTTTTCAATAATTTGCATCGTTTCAAGTGGTTTTATTTATCTGTTGTTGCATCTCAATTTTTAACTACATGGTGTTACTTTTAATGCTTATTTTATCTTAGTTGTATCATTTCATTTTCCATTTGTTTCTTGTTTTCGATCATATTTCCTAATGCATACAATATGGAGCAAGTAATATGAAAAGTGAGACAACTTGAATTACCTATATTTGCATGAATTTCTTGAATTGCATAATCATTTTGTTCTCCAAATGTCAGTTGTATTTTTCTCATCCTTTCTATAGATTTTTCTCACATTTACAAAAAACATGGAAAAATTATTTCCTTCTCTAGATCCAAATCTCCAATTTCCCATGTTTTTTGTAAATTCTTTGTAATTTTCACACAAGAGTCCACAAGAATTCTAGTGCGAATTCTTGTTATGATATTTATACATGAATGAATCTTTGTTGTTATTTTTTCTACATTCGAATTTATAATTATTTTTTTTCTTTTTTCGGTTGTCAACAGATGCTCTATTGAGCTATAAGCTTGATCGAGCTTATAATCCATAGAATTTAACATAAATGGCATTAATAAAAGATGGTGAAAAATTGGTGGGCAATTAGCTTTTTAATGGATCGATCGAGTCGTTCGTTAATGACCTTCACTGTTTGATCAAGGGTTTATTTAACTCTTGATCAAGCTATCGAAATTTTGAAATCAAGTACTTGATTGAGCTCACGAGGTCCTAAAAATCACAGTTTAAGCCCCTCTTCTGCAGATTTCTTTGCAACCCAATTTTGTAGCCTAGCCGATTTGGGGCATAATTTGTCCTCAAGTGGTGGAGTTGATTATGTTGGATTGTGAAAGAATCATTTATCGAATGACATATAAGTTTGACACTTTCAAATTCATATGATATTTTTCATCCATTTTTTTTTAAACATATTGCTTGAATTTTTTTGGACAATTTCAAAGGGACTGAATAAAAAATCAATAACATAAAATATACACAACAAAAAAATTTCAAAAAATACCACTAGCTTCATTTAGGAGTATTCTTCAGAAGGGTACTCTTGGTTTTCCAATTTATTTAAAGAGTTGAAAAAAATCTTATGCGAGCACATGTGTCTACAAAATGCAATTGAAATATTACTTCGCCAACTTCAAAAAATAATAAAAAATATAATTTTGCATAAAAAAAATAAAATTTTTAATATGAAAAACTTAGTTCTCTTTGTGTAGATCATGCTTTCCTATATATATATAATAATATAAATATATATATATATATATTAATATATTATATATATATTATATATATATATATATATAATATATATATATATAATATATATATATATATATATATATATTAATATACAGAGTTTAGACTAAATTATGTTACATGAACACACACATAACTCTTAAGATGTGTGAAAATTTGCAAGGACGAGTATTTCATTTAATGGAAAATTGAGAGATTATACGACACTATTTTTTTTTGAAAAAAAATATCGTTAGGAAAAAAAATATAATTATCCACATATTTTATTTTTACTATGAATCAAAATTCACAATTCTTATATGAATTTTGAGGGCTTTAATTCAATGAAAGAGAAAAATTATGAAATTTCATTGCCACATTTGGCCCAAAAGTGTAACCCATCTTCATGCATTCACCTGCATACTAGAACTGATGCATGAGTTCATCTACTGTTCATTTCGTGTGTAGAGACCCAAAGGAAGTGAAGCAATGCTAGCCGGTTTCAATCAATCAAGATATAATTGGACTAGACAATACAACCAACCTGGTCAAGGAAAAGGATTGTTGGCTAGAGGTTAGGGTGACTAGCCCAAGGAAGACGAGGATTTGGAAGAGGGTAAGGAACATTTTTTTGCTACAATTTTGGTCAGCACAAACATATTTTGCGAGATTTTCCTAGCCCTGTTGTACATGGACATATTGCTGGGAACTGGATCATTCAACTAAGAATTTCCTAAAATTTATTCCTAAGTGGCAAGAGAAGAAGGGGGCAAACACATAGATGATATCTATCGAGCCCCATAGAGACCAAAAAGGGGTTGGCATGATAAATTTAGGAGGTTTCAGAACTAGATTGGATGTTGCTAAGCCTAGAACTCAATGGTTTCAATGGGTTAGAAGGACGCATGAACCCCCTCCAAAGTTTGATCCTATTCGAGGAAAAGAAACGTACAAGGAATTGAGAAGGGAGATAGTTGCCATAGAATGGGAAAAAATAGATATGGTTTGAGAAGTTGCAATGCCAACTATCTATTAGCACTATTTTTTACATTTCCAAAATCTGAAAATTTCTTTGAAAAATTCAGCTCTATCTTGGCTTGGATCAATTACTTTAGAAGTCTAAGAGGAAATTGATGTTAAAACACCTACAGGTTAGTTTGGGTTACAAGTCAATAATTTTTTAATGGATAGACAAGTATCGTAATATTTTGTGTAAAATAATGAGCAATGCAAATATTAAATGTAATCCAAACTAAGTTTCATTTTATAAGCCAATATAAGTTTCATTTTGTAGGGGTGCTAGGAAATGATTTTCTAGTGCTGACAACACTCTGCTTTTCCATGTTTTAGACATTGTCTTCAAGAGCAGTGTATGAACAATTCAAAATGAATGTTCGAAAAATAATAGAGCCTTTTGTTTGGAACTGGATTATTTACAAAAAACTCTTTCAATTTGTACACAAGTGACATGGCTTGGAATATATGAAGGAATCTTTGCAACCCATTTTTCTAGATTTAAATATTTAATGATTTCTTGTTTTATTCATTAATTTTGGGCGTATTTTAGGGAAGGTGGTGATTACTTTCAAAAACCCAAAAGAGGTTTTTATTAGGAACAAGATAATTTACAAAAATGGATTTCAGGTTTTGCACATCTATTATCGTTTGAGTGATTTGAATGGATATTTGAAGCCTATTTTTCAAAAAATCGCGAGGTTTAATTTTTTCTATTTTTAGAAAAACGCCCAATCAAATTTTAGTTGGAGAGCCACCTCGTTAATTCAACTTGAAAAAAACCTAAAGATGGATCAGGAGGTTTTAAGATCAAATTTTTTTGGATCTTTGTAGGATATGTATATATTTTTATTATTTCGTATTAAAAACTTTCTAGAAATTATAGATCTCAAAACTTATGTAATTTTTGTATAAATTAGAGGAATTGGAATAGATCATGGTTGGTTCTTGGTAGAACCAAAGACTATATTATGTATATTTTGTTTCTTGATGTTCATGGAAAATCAAAGATAGAATCTCTTAATGTGCTTATTAGAGATTATATTGGTAATGTGTACCAGTCATTCCTCCTAGTGCTATTCATTTTATTTTTAAATCTCATGATTATTAGCTCTTCATATTTGAAAAAGATCTATAAATAATTAGAATTCATATTCTTAGATTCTCTCTGTTTTGTTGTTTCAAATATTTCATCTTTATCCTCTAAAGTTGCACAAAATTTAATTAGTGTGTTGTATAATTGAATGTTTCCTCCTTCTACTCACTAGCTAGATATTTTGAAAGTCTAAAGTGGGCATTGGCTTATGCCTTTGATCCTTATATATATTTCCACCAGTTCTTGGAAATTTCATTGAGATCAACCTTGTGACTCCACACCCAATGGTCCAATTTTCCATTCTCCAACCAACTTGTTATTAATCATACTTGGTTTGGTCACTAAGCATATTTAAGATCTATTACTATTGTGATCTAGAGTAGCAGAGTCAAAGGGAGATCCCTCACTAGATTGCAAGGGCCAGAATCCAACCTTAAAGTGGTTAGAGGTTACCTTAGGGGTTTTCTCCCTCAACCAAGGAAATTTTAAGTGATAACACTATCTATGATGACGGTTTTTATAGTGATTTGATGACAGAATAAGACCTAGTCTTGAACCTGCTTTGAAGATGTATTGAGTTGGTGAAGGATGCACAGGTATTGGAGAAATTTAGGAAAATTGTAGACCAGAGTGCAAAGGAGCTTGAAGCAGCTACCACACAATAATCATCGCAGATATTAAATCAAGTAGCTTGTGGGAAAATGATTAGCAAGGAAATATGGTTTAGTGCAGAAGTGGGAAAATATGAAATGGATAATATCATATTGGACCTTTGGTTAGACGTAAATATATTTCAAAAAGCAGCTGAGAAATGATGAGAAAACAAAATTTAACCTAGTCTCCCATTCAATTAATATTGGTTGATCAACAATGTATATTTCCTATTGTTAGACTAAGAGTACCAGTTGAGATTAATGGAGTTATGAGTATTGTTCATTTTGAAGTTATAGAGATCATCAATGACATTGATCCATACCCAAATTTGTTGGGGATTGATTGGGAATTCGATAATGAAGTGACCATTAATTTGAAGAAGAGGCAAATTATTTGTGAAGTTAGGGACATTCGAGTTATAACACCTTTGTTTCTAGGGGAAGGAGACTGATATACTAAATTGGTTAAAGGTGATTTTGAGTATGGAAGAGTTGGAAAACATCTACAATGTGATAGATTGTCGAGTTAACTATGTGAAATAGACCTCAAATGGAGTGCTTAGTTGTTATAATGTTGATTCATGTACTTTTGATTCAGGAGAGGCATTGGAGAATCGGCGGAACAAACTACATGAGGTCAGCACTTGGAGGTGTTCCCACATCACTAGAGTATTGCACCGGATAAGTATTGAGGTGCATAATTTCCCCCGATTCAAAGGAATATCAAGGTGACTATTTTTGTGTAGGAGTTCAAGGATCAAATACTTGAGAACATGAGGATTCCTAGGTTGGATGTTGCATTGTGCGCAACCCCATCCAGATGGTGGGCTATGCACAAGGTTCAAGTTATGGGATGGTAACAAGGTAGAAAATTGATGTCTCTCAGGTTTGAGACCAATTTTGGGATCCCTCAAGAGACGTATTCAAGCATGGAGTGCCCAAGGATGCACATAAAATGGCGCGTTGCGACATGGACTAGAGAATGGGTGCCACAACAGGAATGGGTATATAGGTTTGTATATACACTAAACATTGTTCCTATGAATTGGTACATTGAGATGGAGGTGTGATGAGGAACAAAGGACTAAAATGAGATGGCACGAATCTCTAAAGCTACCTTCAGTTTTAAGGTAGAAGAGCCAACACTTAATGAGGCTTTGAAGGTGATGCGACAAAAAAATTTCACCATCAAAGAATCGATAATGTTGGAAAGTACACCGTAGTGTCCTACACATAAGCACTCACAATAGATAAGATAGTTCATGCAATTTATAATATAGAAAAAGAGGGTGAAGATGATGATGATCCCAGGAATATAAAAATTCTAGAGGTTGAAGGGGAATGCACAGTAGAGGTTGAAGGGGAATGCATAGTAGGTGGATCGGAGTTGGAATCCATCAAGTATGCACAACCTATCAAAACCTAGAAAGTAAACATTTGGATAGAAGAATGTCCCAAGATGGCTTCCATAGGGGATTACCAGGATGATGAAATAATAGAGAAAGTTGTAGAACTATTACATGAATACCAAGACATGTTACCCAACATGATCGAGAAAATGAAAGGGATTATGAGGGAGATTGGTGAGATGAAAATTACTTTGAAGCCTAACACCAAGCTTGTGAAGCAGTGGCCCTATTGAATCAATTCAATCTATAAAGAAAAGGTCAAGTGGGGCTTGGACAAGATGCTACAAGAAGGAATTATTAAACCCATGGAAGATTCTGAGTGGATAAATTCGATAGTGGTCCAAAATAAGATGGGGGAAATCAGAAATTTCCTAGACTTCCAACAGGGAAACAGTGTAGGCACAAAATGATTAAAGGAGCTTTATTTCTATGTATATACATAAATTATGTTGCTTGTTCTTAAAGTTAAATCTCTGTCATTTGCTAGAAGTAGCGGTTAACAATGGTTGTTATTAAATATGTTAGTTAGATGGTTGTAGAATGAAATCCCACTAGATTCTCAAGTAGAATAACATTCTTAAGAGAGAATTCCACACAAGGATGGTGCTAGAATAGACAACATGTGTTGGGGGAAGTTTAGTGAGAGAAAAATTGTGTGAAGAGACTGAATGGTCCCGTGGGAATTAATATTTTAACCCTGGATGCATTATCAATGGAATATGATAGAATGATTTGGCTGAGGTAAGATTTAGCACAATAGTCAGTAATGTAATAAAAAATGCATGAGGAGATGTCGAAATGACCATCCATGATATGGAAATGATGAATAATTAGAAGAAATAAGTTGAGGCTATCATTAAATTAGATTTTCGTGGTAGGAAAAATCATGTGAACCATCAATTTGACACAATTGGTATTAGGATAACATTATCGGAAAAGGATAATGCTAAGGTAGGAAGGATAAAGTAGGCGAGAACTAGTATGAATTTCAGAGGTGGCATGTGTATGCTATCCCTTTTGAGCTAAACTAAAGAATAATTTCACATATATTCCATATAGAGGTGCATCGATCAAAATTTGTAAGTAATAATGAAGAATCCAGTGTAATGATCATTGATGGGAAGGAGCTAAGGATGTGAGGGTTATGAAGAACCACCTAAGAGATGAAAGCTAGTAGAAGAATCGATAGAAGAGATTTTAGAGCTTAGGAGAGTGCAATGGATTATTGTAGTTCATGTTTAAGAGTAGAGGCATAGCATAAGAATGACGCAAGGGATGGATGATGCTATGATGAAACCAAAGGGAGGAGCTAAAGGAATGAGAATAACATAGGATATGCGTAGAGGAAGTGTCCGTGTTTCCTTCCATTGTAAGATGACATGGATGTGGAAGAACATATTATGTTGGAAGAGAAAAACATGGACAAAATTGCATAAAATTATGATATATATTTGCAGTTTCCTATGAATTTCTAATCAAAATCACAAGACACAAACCTACTCTACTACTCTACGGAATTCAATTCACAATTTAGAACATCAATCAAAAACATGAAAAGAGAAATAACACACATGCACACAATATTTTTTTTCAAGGGAAAGCAAGTTGCTAAAACCCCCTTTGTTCATCTTGCATTAATCTAATGAATATAGATGCATTACAATTGTTATCTCAATTTTAGATCAACCTCCAAGTCAATAAATTATCTCTCTACTCACTAAGAAGATCTAACCCAGAGCTAGTCAATTTATTCCTATTCTCGAGCCGCTATTTCCTTGTGAAATTCCTGAGGAAATTAGATCTCTATTATTTAGGAATTTCCTCCAAAATTCTTACTCAATTCCCAAGGTTGATAATTTGAGTGCATGCAAAACTTGGACACCCAAGACTAGTTTACAAGTGATGTTATGCTACCTTGGAATCTCCACCACAACTGGGAAACTCAAATTCTCTGCATGCAATGGCTATTTGCGGTTGATTGATTAGTTAACTAGATAATCACTGACTTAGAATGAAGTCCCACTGCACAACTTACCTTCCACTAGTTCGTCCAACAGTTAGAGCTATTTTAAATTAAAGCAACTTGAAATAACCAACCTTGATTGCTACAAATTATAAATCACACATGCTTAACTTAACTCTAACTCCTCTAACTTGAATTTACTGAGCTAACCGAGTGAAAACATCCATGTCACCTCAGCTAACTACATCCAAGTTGTCTGTTGATGTAGAAATTTTATTTTTTCTCAATTTAATGAAGGGAAAATCAAATTGAGAATTTCTTGTTCCATTTTTCAACACTCTCTCTCAGTAAGAAAGGGATTATCAACCACCCCTATGTTGGCATTATGGTGTGCATAAATGTTGGGTCCCTATAATACTAGTGATTACCCCATTACTATTGTAATTGTACCCCTTATTAATATTGTTGTGCCCCTATTATTCCATATTGTATTACTGTCTCCCTAGAATCCTTTATTTGTTTTTTGTGCTTTATATTATTATTGTTAGGTCGGCTAGGTTATCTTGTGACTCCTTAGACTCCTATATATAGAAAGGAGGTTTTGTCATTTGCATCATCCAAGAATTGTTCATTTATGTAATGTAAAGGAGGTTTCTCCCCTCGAAGAGGCTGAATTATAAGGCGTTGATCTATCTTTTCTATCTTTTTCTTGAGCTACTTCCATAACATTTGGTATCAGAACTTTGGATTCTAGGGTTTCGCTACTCCAAACAGGTCATCATGGTATTTTCGCTATAACTATTTTTCTACAACGTTTCAGAAGTTGAAAAAAAAACCCATTTTAGAAGACATCGCGTTGAATCTCGGTTCCGAATTTCAGAGCTTTTTGTGATATATTTGCGGAGATATGATCTGAGGAAGTTGGTCTTTTTGTAGACTCATGAATTACATTCCAAACAGGTGACTTGGGGAAAATCGTCATTTCTCTCTGAGCATCGGATTGAAATTTTGTAAGAAGGTACATAAAGAGGATAGATTGTAGTTTCTTCTATATATTTTTCAGAGCCAAATATTGAAACAGTGACTCGTGGCACATCGTACAAGTTTGCTCTACTAAACTAGTCTATAATCAGGTCACTGTGGGAGATTTCATATAACTCTTCCTTGGAGAATCCAATTTGGATCACACTGGTGGCATTGAAAAGAGGACACAGAGGGCTACTGTAGTTCACAATTTTAGAACTGGATGATTTAAATGTACAGAGATACATCAAAGGCAATATCAAGCTCCTACAAAGTGAAAAAAGGTGTGTAGATTCTTTTAAATTTTTTCTTAAGATTGGTTTGAAATTTATTTTGAAGGAATTCAGAGGGCATAGTAGAGCATTATTATCAGCAACTGATGCGCCGAGGAAAGAAAATGCAAACACACAGTAAGGAACCTAAAATCTCTAGCATGACTCATGAAGAAGAGGAAGAAACACAACATGATATATCAAAATTACAAGACCAAGTGCAACAATTGTCCCTTGCACAAAAAGGAACAGAATCTAAGATGGATGGTTTAAAGAAAGATGTAGAAGCTAAGATGGATGTTTTAAAGAAAGGTGTAGAAGCTAAGATGGACTTTTTAAAGAAAGGCATAGAAGCTAAGATGATTGACGTGGAAGCTTAGATGGATGATTTGAAGATAGATTTAAAGACAAACATGGAAGATTTGAAGATAGGCATGAAAGATTTGAAGACAGATTTAACAAAGTTTCTACAAGAAATGCTTACTAAGGGTGAAAGGGTAGTAAAGGAAACTCATGATGAGAACAAAAGAAATGTTAATCATGATTTCATAGACTCTAATGTTGGATTGAAGACCCACCATATTCCAAAAATCGATATGTGGAAGTTTGATGTCAAGGATCCCGCAACATAGATATTACAGATGGAGCAATTTTTCGATCTCAATAATGTGAAAAAAACACAAATGGTACGTATTGCAACGTTATATTTAGAACCAAGTCAGTTTGTATGGTATCAATGGATTTTCTCTCGTAAACAATTTATCACTTGGGAAATTTTTACGGAAGAATTGATAGCACATTATGAGGATACAAAAAGCAACACTTTCTTTATCCAATTGATAAGTCTCGAACAAAAGGGTTCAATAATGGAGCACATTGAGGAGTTCCAAAAATTTAACATAAGGGTAAAAAATATTCCAGAGGGGCATAGGATTGATGTGTTCATAGGGTCTTTAAAGGATAATATCCAACATGATGTTCGCCTTTGGGAACCTGATTCATTAGAGAAAGCATTCATGTTAGCAAAAAAAATGGAAAGCAAAATTATGGCAACCAAGAAGCATACCACTCACAACTATAAAGATGGAAGTGTTTTTGCTCCTAGTCTTCCACAACCTATAAGGTTGACACCACAACAATTGAAAGAAAAAAAGAGAAAAAGGGATTTTTTACAGTTGTGATAGCAAATACACTAAAGGTCATAAGTGTGCTGAGAAGAAATTATTCTAGATAGATTGTGAAGAGGAAGAAGAAAAGGAGCAAGAAAGGTTAAAAGAAGAGGATATACTCTAGGAACAAAGCCTAGATGAAGAACAAATGAATCCGATGATATCTTGTAATGCATTGGCAGGAATTACCACTCCTCAACCATCAAGATAGAAGGACAAATCAAGAAGAAAAAGGTAATAGTGTTGATTGATTCAGGAAGTACCCACAATTTTATTCATTGTAAGGTAGCAAAAGAATTGAATTGCTTCTTATATCCAGCACCAGAGTGTCAAGTGATGGTTTGAAAGGAACAATAAATTTCTCTGGAAAGTGCCATAATATCAAGCTATCCATGGGAGAATATGTATTGACTAGCCCAATGCTTTCCATTCCAATGGGAGGTGCTGACGTTGTACTAGGAGTCCAATGGCTACAATCCTGGGTACAATAGCTTTTAATTTTCAAGAACTTTTCATGAGATTTTCTATGGAAGGA
>APFE031112707.1:12769-37749 GCA_000404065.3 Pinus taeda
AGGCCCTACTTGTTGAAGAACCACTGCATAATCTACGTCCCTCACCCAGCAATCTGCACATTGCTTGTACAAAACGAATTGGGTGAATGACGTGCGAACTAGATGACACGATTGCAAGAGTATGATATTGAAATAAATCCATCACACGATTGAAGGAAATGGGTGTTATAGGTCTATTTGGGCACATCAGTCTCAACATTCAGATCAATACTATTAGGGCTCACTAAACCCTAATTCAGTTGCTACATGCCCTAGACAAGTCATCACATTGAATGCCATCATTCCTGAGAGTTTCCTTTCCTAAAGACATCCTAAAATGACTCCTTGAGGGACCAGCGCAGCCTTGGTCAGGGGTAAATGCACTGAAAATCACTTAGGACCATTCAAGCCTACTCTGCAGAGCACCTAAGCCCACTTTGATTTGTGCTAGGCGATATTGAGCAAAATCTTCATAGGGTTCTAGGAATATTCCTACATTCTAGACCATTCTAGAAGATTCCCACCTCTTATCCTCTCATATGAGCTCAAAATTGGATAGGGAATGAATCAAATAACCTCTTATCCTCTCATCCCTTTTTCCATGGAAACTAACTCCCAAACTGGAAAGCCATTCAATGCCCAATTTATGACAAAACCACCTACGTTTCCCTATAAATTGAGCACTCATCATGGTGATCAGGGGTTGGAATTTGAAGAATTGTAAGGAGATACTATTGGTTTGAGGTTTGAGATCATAAGCAAATATTGTTATGCTACCGGAGTGTTGTGCTATTGGTGTGATGAAGGATGGAACTCAAGATGGATGAGTTACATGGGAGGGACCAACGCAGCATTGGTCAGGGGTAAATGCACTGTAGAGCACTTAGGCCCATTCAAGCCTGCTCTACAGAGCACCTAGGCCCACTTTGACCTATGTTGGGCGAGATTGAGTGAAATATTCATAGGGTTCTGGGAATATGCCTACATTCTAAACCATTCTAGAATATTCCCACCTCTTATCCTCTCCTATGAGCTCAAAATTGGATAGGGAATGAATCAAATATCATCCTATCCTCTCATCCCTTCCTCCATGGAAACCAACTCCCAAATTGGAAAACCATTCAATACCCAATTCATCACAAAACCACCTCCATTTCCCTATAAATTGACCACTCATCATAGTGATCAAGGGCTGTACTTTGAAGAATTTTAAGGAGACAGTGTTGGTTTGAGGTTTGAGATCATAAGCAAGTATTGTTATGCTGTCGGAGTGTTGTGTTATTGGTGTGATGAAGGATGGAACTCAAGCTAGATGAGTGACATGGGATCAGACCTTTTTGGTTGTAACTCTTCCTTCTACTTAATAAAGTTGTTTACACCTTTTCCCATATACTTGTCTTTATGTATGAGGATTATATGTGTAAATTATTTTGACTCCATTTTCTTATAGTAGATAGATCTCTTGCTTTGATTGGTTTTTGTCCTCTTTTTATGATTGTAGGTATTGATCGAGTGGTTTCAGTTCAAGAGGGAGTGATGAGAGCCATACAAATGAGACAAAGGGAAGCAAAAGATAGCAAGTAGGTCCCTTGTCTTATTTATCTTCTATAGGAAAAGGTTAAACTCTTTAATTCTATTGTTCTAAGTGTAGCTACCCACTTAGCGAAGTTGTGTTTATCCATAGATGAAAAATTCCACATAACAAATTGGTGACTCTCCTGGGGAACGACTATCATTCTTGGTGGCTTACCCTTATCATATTACACCCTAGTAGACTTTTCTTATATTTTTTGGTCTCATTTCAGTCTTCTTGAAGTGCTTTTAGTCAAAAATTGTGCTTGAATGTCCCTTGAATTGACTCTCTAGCACCAATGTAGTGTTTCTTCTGACACAGTGTGCTGCAGAGCAGCCCTTGCCTTAGAGACAATGCATTGCAGTGCACTATCTCCCTCACTGGCCTGCGTTGATTCCTCTTAGGCTAAAAAACCCACCTTTGGTTTTATTTTTCCAAAGTTACTTCTCTTTTTGTTTGCTGAAAGATCAATGATTATTGTGGTTCTAAAATCAACTTGTATTTCTCTTCCTAGCCCTACTTTGGCCTTGATTGTTTAGTGTTTCTTAAATTATTTCTTTATCATTATTAATTCATTGTCAAAGTTAGCTTATCGTCGATTAATATTTTCTGAAAAGAAAGTGTTGTAAAAGTCTTCATTTCTTTCAAAAAGGAACTATCGTAAAGTCTTCGTTTCTTGCAAAAAGATTGATTTTTTTTATGTGCATTAGTTTCCTTTTGTTCATCTCAACATTAAGGGAATTGAAAATAAAAACTTGCATTATGCAATTAGAGGTTTGTGTGTGCTTATAGGAATAGTATAGGGAAATTGCATTAAATGTGCTTTTTTCTCTTTGGTTGAACATTCTGATTGCTCTATCCCTTGTAGTTAAGTTTTTAATTGTTCAAAATCAAATGAAAAGAATGTTTCTCATTATAGTTGCATTCTAGGAATTTCAAAGACATCATACGGTGAACCTAAAAGACAAAATCTTAGTCAAGATCAACTTAAAAGTTATCTCAATTAACCTAATGGAGAATTCTCACCTAACAAATAACATTTAGAGGTTCTAGGCTAGAGACATGTTTCAGCATCGTAAAACATAGCAGCTGTTGTTAATTGTCTGCAATACATTCCGAGTGTGATATCTCATTCCACGTATGTAAGTATATCGTAGCTCATCCACGTACCTTTGGGTATATAGGGCGGTGTTATAGTACGAAAAGTATAAAGGAATGCTCTCACTATGCGATTTCGCATTAGACAACACTAACATGGATTGGGCCTCCACATACCTTCAAGTATATATGGGAGGACTACATTAGGTTGCTATCCATCCTTAGGTAACCAAGTCGGCTGCATTGTACACTATGATACACCGAACACAACATTCGGGGATATTTCATGCACGTATGTTAAGTCCTTGGTTTACTGAGGCAGTATATTGCAGTTCATAGTTGCTTGGTAATCCTTTTGCCTAGATTATCCCTCTTTTGTTTTGTTATATTAGTTTTATTAAAATAAATTAATTGACCATGGATAACATCCTCCACATCACTCCTTAGTTGATATTAGGTTGAAACATATGGCAAAAACTCCAGAGTCCACCGATCAAGGAATTCCTTTTGATGGGAATCCTAGTCCTTTTCCTCCCTTCAGAAATATTGGTGCTCCTTATATGGCTACATTGTCCCTTCTGGGACTTATCATTGGCTTGCTAGTATGGTTGTTCTCAAACTCCTTGGTCCTGCAACTGAATATTCCTACAACTGGACAAAATCAACCTCCAGTTGATCCTAAAGTTGACCCTTTTCCTTCTTTGTTGGTTGTTTCTTCCTCCCCTTCTTCCTCTTCACTTGGTGAAAGTATTGGCACTAGTAACCAGGTGGCTAAGAAGAAGAAGAAGGGGAAGAAGGAGAAGAAGAAGAAGCAAATTTAGCAGGGGGAAACCAAGAAACCATTGCTTCGAATGCAACTTCTGATGAGAAACTATCCAATAAGCCTCACAAACTTTTATATCCTTGCAAAATTTTTACGGGAGACCTTTTTCTTTGAAATTGTTTTGGTATTCCTCAAATCTTAGAAGAATGGTCTTCTTGTTCACGCCATCTTGTATCATTCACTTTTGGAGATCATACTGGTGACAGACCATTAACTAGTGGTAATAAAGTTCATGGAAAGAAGGGTAAAGTTAAGTTTCCCTGTAGGTTCTGCAAAGGGAATCACCCCATTCACCTTTGTCCCTATCTAGATGAAGCCAAAAAACTATTGGATAACCATCTTGCTTCTCTGCAACGACTTCCATTTGGTTACAGGAGACTCTCCCTTCATCCTTCACTAGTTGATGAAGTGATTGACCCAAATCAACCATCGGTCAAACCAATTCTCTCCGAATGTGAATCCCATGAGTCTGTTTGATTTCACCTTCAGTTACTCATACCTTTACTGTAGAGAGTAAGTATGAGACCACTTGGATTCTTTTTGTTTATTCATATTCCAATTAGCATAGAGGAAGCCTTCCTATGCCATCAATATAGGAGGAAAATCCTCCTGTTCTCATAACTAAAGGGGGTAATTCTACCATTCTTACGGTACCCCCTCCAAGTAGTCTAGTCACTTCCTTTGATTGGAATCGACTGGCAGGATGTTGTCTTCCTTCTTATGTGCCTTTCCATATCATATTATAGGTCTATAATATGATTTTATTCGGCACTATTATAGATTAAGGTGCATCTGTGATTATCCTTTCCTCCACTGCTTGGCAGGCGCTCGGTTCACAACCACTTGTGCCTATTACCCAAGATCTGTTGGATTTTAACAAAGGAACGAGTAAAACATTAAGGTTCCTTCCTCAGTTGCCTATTACTTTGGGAGGAAATTTTTTTTATCTCAATGCGATGGTAATCCTAGGCCCTTTAGATTACAATTTACTTCTTAGGCGTGACTATGTTTATGACATGGAAGTTATTGTTTCAACACTCTTCCGAGTGATGTGTTGCCCACATGATGGAAGAATTATAATCGTTGACCATCTTTCATTTCCCGGTCCAAATATGGCTTCGAGTCAACCATCTAACCTAAATGATTGTTTTGTCCCAATGTGTTTTCTTATAGGGGCCTAACCCAGGTTCGTAAGAGTTATTTAGCCAAACAAAACTCGCGCTACCGACCCTTTCAGAAACAGTCCACAAAGCACGGACTGAAGTCTCACTCAAGGTAGTAGGGGGGGTGCTGGAACCAAGTTTCTGCACTATGGGGGTGCCTTGGAGAGGATATAACTGTCCACGAATTGTATCGCAACCTCACGCCCTTCCGTTGCGCGTAGATCAGGTCTTTAATTATATTACTTATGACATTAATAGAGTTCAGATCTACTTCTTTTAATGCTTAAACAATCATTGCAATTGATAATACTAGTACGCGCATTCATTCAACAGATAAAATTATAGAATCCATTCATGAACATAACAAATAGATCTTAAACCATTTATAAACGAGAACAAAACTGCAATTTTCTAGAATCACTAACCTTTATTAATATGGTCTATCCCTTACATTCCACTTCCATCCTATGCACACAGTTGCAGGGATCCACACACACAGCTGCGGACTCTACTAGGCCTCCGCACACACAACTGTGGAGCCTCTATCTCCTATCACCAACCTAGACTCAGACTTACAAACTCAGAGCTCTATTCACTTCTTCAAACCCATAACACACCAGATCTAAAAAAAAAGCTACTTTCTACCTTAGAGCCTCGCTTTGTTTATACCTTCCCATGGTCTGCGAGCCAAGGGCAAGCCGACTCACTTCCTATTTCTTTACATTATTTTTTGAGTGAACAACCCTTTGACTTGACCCATTACATTTTGCGCTCCATGATTTTTACAGACTTTTACACCATCATTCCCTTAAACTACGGACTTTATGCCCCAAAACCATTATGCGGGGCCTCCGCTACCCAACAAGCCCCCAACACTATCATCATGACTCTTCCCAAGTCACTCGTTAGTACAGTGCTAAGATCTGCCATTTCTCCGTGGTCCACCATCCCTCTTAGTGACGCTCTTCATATTAATGTTCCTTCTTAATCTCTTGCAGCTCCTCTGAAAACTCCTGCTTCATTTCCTTTACTACCTCACGCAACCAATGATGCTCATTTTTCTCTGCTTGGTTAACACAGAGAACCCCCTCATAGGATTTTATCTTAAGCTAGGGTGCCACATATGGGAATTCTTCACACCATAACAGCCAATATCCAATCCTTGATCTACCTTATGCACTGTTTGCTGCTGCCTATGTTGCATTTTTTCAAGAACGATGCTGCTGTCCACAAAATCCAAGTCTTTCAGGTATTGTGGAGACGAACTGGTAACTACAATTCTACCTCTTGTCTCCTTATTCACTGTCTTTTCCTTATCTTTCATGGGTCGATAGCCAGCCCATAGGCTAGGCAATGATATCCAGACTAGTTCTGCTTCATGTCTATGAGACGCTGATTTCTCCCCTACCATTGACATGACACTTCCCACATGGTCTTGCATCTTTATTGGCCATATAATTACACCCAGGCTTACTCCCTCAGCTTCAATGATCAACACCGCCATAACGATCAACAGGTAAGATAACTTACTTCCTTCACAATCGTAGCTTGTTCAGTGGATTCTCCCTCACAATTTATAAACAATTCAAAATTCAAATTTAGTCATTCCCTCCTTTTCTGGCATCATACTGTTGCATCTGTGGTGGATCTTTCCAAATTTGGTTCGTACTTGGTAACTTAATTGTGCACCGCCCACTCCTTTTCGCCTTAGCTCAGATATCTTATCATGAATAGTGACAACTACTGTCACTTCCTCGTTGTGCCCCGCAGCCTCGCATCTCCTTCTGTGCAACTGCGAACTTTTTACCATACTAATCTTACGTGCACCTTGGGTAATGTGCAGCTCCCTTGCAGACTTCTTTACTGTCCCGTGCTCTCTTTCAATTGCCCGGAGCAATGAGACTACACGGTGGGCGGTTAGTCGGGCGTTTGGCCCACCCGTATAGAGCTTCAGGTGACTGTCGTTCACTCTGCCCGAGAGGAGTTCTCCATTCAGCTTCGTCAACTAGACCACGCCTCCATGAGTGACTTCCTTTACAACATAGGGTCCCAACCAATGCATTTGGAGCTTTTCAAGAAATTTGTTGAACTTGCTATTGTAGAGTAACACTAAGTCATTCTCTTTGAACGTGTGCATCTTGATGTGACGATGATGCCAAGCCTTCTCCCATTGCTTTTGCACCTGCTAATGGAAACCTGCCAAGAATCTCTCCTCCTCTAGCTCTTTCATTTGCATGATCCTCTCTTCCAATGTTGCGTGGTTGGCCATGCCTGTTGTTGCTGCAATTCAAAAACTGGGTACAATGTATTCCATTGGCATCATAGCTTCTTTGCCATAGACTAACTAGAAAGGTGTCTGGCCTATCAACGTTTTGCACGTCATGCGGTATGCCCATAATACAACTGGTATGCGTAGATCCCAATCATTTCACTGCACATTACTGACCTTTGTCAATGTTGTCTCCAAGATCTTATTAAATGCTTCAACGGTCCCATTTGCTTGCAAATGATATGGCGTACTCTGTTAGTGATAGATATGGAACTCCTCTGTGAGCGCGCTAATAGTCTCGTTCAAGAAATGCGTTCCGCGGTCGCTCATTATAACTTTCGGGCATCCAAATCGCGTAAATACATTTACGAACAAAAATTTGCGGCTCTAGCGGCTGTGCAATCCTTAAACTAGCTGTGATTCTACCCATTGGGTCAAATACTCTGTCGCGGTGATGATATAGCGTGCACTTTTCTTTCCCAGTGGTGCAATAAGCCCTACAAAGTCAATCGCCCATTTCTCGAACGGTTGCAACGTCATCTATGGCTTGAGCGGAATTTCACCTCTCCGGGATGGTTTCCCGATCCATTGATAGACATCACAGCCCCGACAGAATGCTTTGGAGTCCTGATGTAAAGTCAGCCACCGTAATCCAGCACAAAGAATCTTCTATGTTGTTGCACGCCCCGCATAATGTCCACCTGCAACTCCCCCATGTGCCTTGGCAAGGATCTATCTGCGCTCAAATTCTGGTACATATCGGTGTAGGATTTCGTCGTTGCCCATTTTATAGAGGTGTCCTGCAATAACAGTAAAATTTACGACGCATATCACCCTTCCTCTAGGTTCGTGGGCTCTACCGTTCTCAATCCGGGACAAATGATCTAGACCTATGTTTAACCATCCTGGCTTTACAACGACTTCAAAATCATATTCATGGAACAACAACAACCATCTGCAAATGCACCCCCCCCCAACATAGGCTTATTCACTAGGTATTTCAATGCAAGATGATCTATGTACATCTTGAAATGTCTGTCGAGCAGATAATGGCGATATTTATGTAGTGCGTATACCATAGCCAACCCCTCGCACTCCGTAGTAGAGTAGTTATTTTCAGCTTTGGACACTCGTCTACTAGCAAAAGCGATCGGGCAATCAATTCCCTCCACCCCTTCCTATGTGAGTACCACACCTAGCGCAATAAACAGCACGTCCACGTGCATGTGAAACTCGACATCCCATTTTGAAAATACCAATATGGGCATGAACGCCATCCTTTCCTTCAGAGTTTCCTGACTTTTATTACATTCTTCATTCCAACAGTACATAGCATCCTTCTTCAAAAACTATTCCATCAGAGCCATGATCTGCACGTAGCTCTTTATGAACTTCCAATAGTAACCAGTGTGTCCCAGCGTGGTGCGTAACTCTTTGACACTCCACAGCACTTGCAGATTGAGTATGACAACAATCTTTGCTGGGTCTACCATCAGAACTTGCCTACACACCACATGGCCTAGCAAGTTCTCAAACGGAATGAGGAACGTACACTTCTTGAGATTTAGTGCACATCACGTATCCAACATTAACCGTAAACTCGTAGTATGTTTCTTGACTAACCCAAAGACAGTCCAGTCATCAAGATATACTTCCAAAAACTTGTGTATAAACTCTTTAAATGCAGCTACCACGACGCACCAGAATATTGCTGGCATGTTTTTCAATCCAAAGGGCATCACCGTGTATTGAAAACAACACCATTCAGTCGCAAACGTTGTTTTGCTCCTGTCCTCTGGCGCGATCCTGATCTGGTGGTACCTCGAGAAACCATCTGTAAATGAAGAGGCTTCCTGTCCACCAACATTCTCCAGTACCTCGTCTGTGAATGGAATTGGGAAAGGATCATTCACACATGCATAGTTTAGTTTCCTTAGATCTACACAAATGCAAATTTTCTCCCTTCTGTTTCTTCTCCTCGACCACCATGGGAGTTACCCAATCAAATTCTTCTACCAATTTGATTATTCCTATGGAAAGCATTTTTTCTAATTCTTCGCGGACCTTTGCTTTATATTTTGGGTTCAACCGATAGGGTCACTTCTTAACTGGTTTTGTTTCTAGCTTTAGAGTTATCTTCATCATTCCTAAATTGCCGAGGATCCCTTTCAACTCTGTGATTTTTTTCAGGAATAAGTCTTGATATTCGTTGAGTAACTCGATGACCTTCTCTACTGTTGCAGCATCCCAATAGTCTCCCAGTGTGTCATACTTCGGCTCCTCCTCCGTACCAATGTTGACTTGTTATGTTTTCAGTGGTGCAATGATATTGGGGTCCTCAATTGCTAGTCTACGAACCTCATGACTCCCCTCTATTTCTAGAATATTGATGTTCTTGGGGTCATCCTCATCATCTTCCACCTGCATGTTGTAACATTCCAGGGCCTAGCTTAATTGCTGTGCCCATTTCGGCTGCGCTACTTCTTCTGGTTCTAGTGGATTTCTAAAAATGGCGGCTTTCACTGCTTTCAATGCATCATCAACAATATCCATCCATTCATCTTGGAACAAGAATGTTTTCAAGAATTCTTCATGCAAAATATCCCACTCGTCGGTACCATGTTGCAGCTCTGTTTCCATCTACCAATTTATGGGGATAACATCTAAGGTATGATAGAATAAATGTACCCACTATGGCTCGAGTTATTCCCCATAGGTCTTGGTCCATCTTGTCAGGTGCGTGCACGGGTCATCGCATCCATTGTACTTCATGGTCAGTCTTAGCTCTGGTTTCCCAAATCTAATTTGCATCATTTTTCTGCAGTCGCGCCATTCTTCAAAAGTTCCTTCATATGTTCCCCACCATCGTGCAGGCGTCGCTCACAATGCCCATTTCAATGCGTCGAACCACTAGTGCTCTGCTACTATGTTCTCGAATTTGGTTAGGAATATGCCTACCTCTATTAGTCCATCATACTTTGGCATCTTGCAATCCTGGGATTTTAAACAATACAGTGATTGTGTCATCATGTTGCAGTTTAGTGTGGTTATGCTGCTCAACCAGTTATGCTATCGTTCATCCTCTTCATCGGAGTCTAGATCATGGAGCTCCGTTTGTTCTTTCAACATCCTTCCTTTTGGGGCCCAATTTACCCAATCCTGCCCTTGCACAGTTATCTTGTAGATATTATCCAAACCTATATCCCTTTTACTGTCGTGGACAGATTCCATGCAATGCGATCCTTCCTCTGGGTCTAGCGGAATGACTACGCGTAGTGATTTCTTTTCAAATACCATCTCCATATCCTTTAAATTGATGACCGCATTCATATCCGTGGCCCAATCGACCCCTAATAAAGCAGGATAAGAGCTCCGATCATCCAAGACTTTTATTACTTCAAAGTTTGTTTGTGTGCTAGCACTTGCTATATCTACCATGACTCCCCTTAGTCTCCCCATGGGCAAGATTGTTTGTTGGTTTTCCATACACAACTGAATTGGAGACCACTGTAGCATAGGTTGGCCCATTCGCCCCCACGTCTACCTAGGTAGAAAGCTTTCATCCAACCCTAAGTCCAGAATGATCTCGCCCATCTCATAATCACCAATCTGTGTCATCAATCGCATCTCTCTACCAGTACGCAACACCTGCTTCCCAAATTTCCTTATTACGTGTGGTTCACACAACCTTGCACATCTATTCATCAGCTCCTACAAGCCTTTAATTGTCCCATAGAAACTTCATACATGTCTCTAAAAA
Organism: Pinus taeda; assembly: GCA_000404065.3. Lineage (NCBI taxonomy): Eukaryota > Viridiplantae > Streptophyta > Pinopsida > Pinales > Pinaceae > Pinus > Pinus taeda. Next base: position 23,435 of record APFE031112707.1, read on the forward strand.
GGTAGTTAGCATCGAGGGACCTATTTTTGATTCAGGTCAATCACTACTACCTAGGGTAGAGACCTCCGCAAAGCTCTCCCTAGCTTCCAGTCCTATTTTCGCGTGAATCCCAGCATTTGTCAGGCTTCTGTTATCCCTTCCCGTGGTCGTGCCACTTATGTGCATCAGGTTTACACGGGCATCTTCCTCACATGGCTTAGATCTCATCATTTGGGAATTCTATAGTGGTGTCGGTTGGGCTGCCCTTTTCTCGCGTATTTGTGCTATCAACATCGGACAATCTCGCGCATAGTGCCCTGGTCCTCCACAATTATAACAAATCAGCTGGCTGCGTTCCCTGCCTGGGCCCATGCCTCCCTATCCTTGTCCGCATCCCTAGAACCGCCTCAGTCTGCATCCTATAGGTAGGTGTTTGATCCATCAATAATTCGTAGCTACGACAGTCTCACTCATCATGCCCTACCGATCTACAAAACTTACAAAATAGCTGCTTGGGGGGGGTTGGGTGAATTTTGGCATTGGGTGATAGTTGTCCGTGGTGTGCTTTCCTCCCACCTAATAGATCACGTACCAAAGCGAGGGCGTCGCTTGGGCCTACCGATGCCTTTGGTCGCAATGGCATTGGTCCCCCCATAATCAAGTAGTTCATAAACACTGGACAATTATCTTTGTCGTGCCCTTGACCTTTACACTTGATACACCATACTTCTTTGTGCATTTCTGGTTGGGACGCCTTTTCCTATTTCATATTCTACATTTCTAGACATAGATTTTGGATATGCTAAACTCCCAACCCAGGGTCCTGTATTGGAGTCTCATGCAACCTCATCGTTGTTTCTAATGCCTCAGCCTGGGTCGAGACCTTCTACTGCAACAACGCTGTCCTGAGTTGTGGTGTCAAATATGCCACAAACCACATGCAATGCTATGCATCCATCAACATCATGTTAGCTTCTTGGATCATACTCTTTAGTCTTTGATCCAGATCCCATGGGGTTTCACCTGGTAGCATCGCAATCTCCTTGAATCCGATGATCGACTATGTTTCTGATTTCGGTCGACTGAATTCTTTGTTCAACACATCCTGGCTCGCTGCTATCCCCGCATTCAGATTATTGCTAGAATGATTTATATACCATGTCAACACCTGATCCTACAATGCACTTACTAGAGTTGCCTTTTTGACATTGTCGTCTATAACTCAGTGTGCTTCCCATACTGCCTTCACTACAAACTAAAACTATTCTGGATTTTCACTTCCTACTCCCTTAAACACCAGTAACTTGATCATGTTTGCCATGTTATCTCCTGATCTAGTCGATCTTTACTCCTTTTCTTCACAGTGTCCTCTTATTCCACCACCAGAGACCCCTTAGGAAAATTCTGGTCCCAGCAATGAAACCATTTGTTGGCTTATAGGGGCTTGACCCAGGTTCAGAAGAGTTATTTAGCCAAATAAAACCCATGCTAATGGCCCTTTCGGAAACAGTCAGTGGAACGCGGACTGAATTCTCACCCGAGGTAGCAAGGGGGGTGTTGGAACTAGGTTTCCTCACCATCAGGGTGTCTTGGAGAGGATATAACCGTCTGGGAATCATATCGCAACCTCACACCCTTTCGTTCCACGTAAATCAGGTCTTTAATTATATTACTTATGACATTAATAGAGTTCAAATCTACTTCTTTTAATGCTTAAAAAATCATTGCAATTGATAATACTAGTACGCACATTCATTCAACAGATACAATTGTAGAACCCATTCATGAACATAACAAATATGTCTTAAACCATTTATAAACCATAAAAAAACTAAAATTTTCTAGAATCATTTATCTTTATTAATATGGTCAATCCAGTACATTCCACTTTTTCCCTATGCACACAGCTACAGGGGCTGCGCACACAGCTACGGACTCTACTAGGCCTCCGTGCACATTGCTACGGAGCCTCTATCTCCTATCACCAACCTAGACTCAGACTTCCAGACTTAGAGCTCTATTCACTTCTTCAAAACCATAACACACCAGATCTAACAAAATTCTACTTTCTATGTTAGAGCCTCACTCTATTTATACCTTTCCATGGTCCGTGAACCAAAGGCAAGCTGACTCACTTCCTATTCTTTACATTATTTTTCGAGCAGACAACCCTTTGACTTGACCCATTACATTTTGTGCTCTGCGCTTTTTATAGACTTTTACCCCATCATTCCCTTAAACTACAGAATTTATGCCCCAAAACCATTATGCGGGGCCTCCGCTACCCAACAAAATGGTATCTTCCCCACCATGGGTCAATTATGTGGAAAATCGTTCCATGCCTACATCAACTGACGACTAATTCTGTGATGTTGTGCATTACGTATTGGGGGTATTGGAACTAGATCTCTCTAATGGATTCCTTGCTACGTATCCCTTTTAGAGCATTGTTCTCCCATTTGATGAGAACCTCTTGGAAGTCATGACCCCTTATGGGTCGTGATCAAGGAATATGAGGATAGTTCTTGGTCTTGTGTCAACCTCATTAAAAAATGAAATAAAGGGTATAAGGATAGTTCCTAGTCTTGTGTCAACCTCGTTAAAAAATGGACAATGAATATGAGCATATTTCTTTGTCTTGTGTCAAGCTCGTTAAAAAATGAAACAAGGAATATGAGGATAGTTCCTAGTCATTTGTCAACCTAGTTAAAAAATGAAGCAAAGGGTATGAGGATAGTTCTTTGATTGTGTCAACATCATTAAAAAATGAAACAAGTCCACGAGCATAGTTCCTTGTCTTTTGTCAAAGCTCGTTAAAAAATGAAACAAGGAATATGAGCACAGTTCCTTGTCTTGTGTCAAGCACGTTAAAAGATGAAACAAGGAATATGAGGATAGTTCTTTTACTGTGTCAATCTCATTAAAAAATGAAATAGGTCCCAGAGCATAGTTCCTTATCTTGTGTTAAGCTCGTTAAAAAATGAAACAAGGAATCTGAGCAGAGTTCCTTGTCTCGTGTCAAGCTCATTAAAAAAGGAAACAATATCCCCTGGAGGAAAGTTCCAATTCGAATCCTTTATTAGATCCCGTAAAATCCCAGTCGATTCTTTCACTTGATCTCATAAATGAACCTTCATTCCATCCACCTGATAGCCATGACTATTCTACTTAGGTGAATGTAATGAAGCTTGGGGGGCATGTGCCTAGGATAGAGTAATCATGTTGGGGGCATGTAAACCAATATCAAGCATAGTTTTTCATTTCAAGCTTGTGTAAAAATGAAACTGAATCCAAGTATAGTTCCCTATGGTTAAAGCTTGTGCAAAAATGAACCCATCTCCATTTTAACCCTCATGATTTCCATTTTATCAGCCTCTTCCGTCAGATGAGCCTTGGTTTTTCTCCTTCCATCGTCACTATCTTCTTGGCTGATCATATGCTTTCACTTGGTCGTTTTACCCTTTTTGAGGAACAATTGCAATGAGTGGTATTATTAGCCAGCCTCTTCGTATAAATCAACATGTTTTGAGAAGTTCCAACATCACCAGAACTATTTTCTATCCTAGAAACCACTCATTCCTCTAAGTGGAGTCCTCTTTAAGCTCTTTTCAGACTTTTGAAACATGAAAATATTGTCGAGAGCTTTTCCTTTTCAACTCACAAACAGATTGGAAATGACATCTATTCAATATAAGTTTAAAACTTTTTCTGAACTGAGATAGATTACTTAGGAAAAAGGAATACGTTGATCGAACATGTCAATAGGTTCTCTCTTGTATTGTTTTATACTTTTTCAAACTTGAGAGACAAATTTACGAAAAATAACTTGTGGATTTCTCTTTTTGTCCGTTTTCAAAATCTCTAAGCATGAAAAGGAACATGTTCTCATTGTAGTTAAACTCCTTAAAACATCAAATGGCGACAAACTTGTCCATCATGACAAGACCTAGTTTCACCTTCTCTAGACTCGTTAAAACATCACATAGCCATGGATTCACCCAAAGGGTGGAATTATACTACAAGCATATGTTATATTCCTCAAGCTTGCTAAAAAATAAAGAGGTATTGGTCAGTAATGACTATGGAAAATGGGAAAAAGGATAAATCACTTTATGGTAGCAAGCCGCTCTTGAACATGACACTTTCACTTCATCTCCATGACTATTTGGGTTGGGTTATCTGCTTGATGGTTATCATACCTATGTTCTACCACACCATCCATCATTGTGGGCATGGATTTTCCCCCCACAGCATGTTTTGGGGTTCAAAGCCCAGTTTTGGTCAAATGTTATTGTAAGACTCTGTGAATTGGAGGGACGGAGTGCGAGATGTATATTGAGTCATAGGGTTTTCCGCCCTAAGTTTTGTAATATAATGTAATGTAATGTCAGCCTACCCATGGTCTATGGACTATGGGATTGTATGAATAGAGAAAGGCTCTAAGTGTAAAGCGAAGTAAGAGAGAGAGAAATGATAAGGCATTGAGTTGAATCTATAAAGTCTTGAGTCATAGTAGTAGGAAGAGGCTCTGTAGCTGAGTGCGTAGAGGCCTAGAAGAGTCTGCAGCTGAGTGTGTAGACCCCTGCAGCTGAGTGCATAGGGTAGGGTCGAGTCTGTAACCAAGCAAGAAGAATAATAAAAGCCATTGATTCCAAATATTGTGTATATGTTTTTGTCTTTCCTTCCATGCCTTTATATTGTTTTATTTCTCATGCGCACTTATATGAATGTTGAACACTATTAAGTATAATCGGGCTCGCACAGATATGTTAAGTAATTGGTTAATAACAGATTAATAGTGAGGAGTTTGGGTAATGGCACGACTCGCACCTCGAGTAGGGCTGCATGAAGGCAGCATCACAGGCTGCGAGGGAATGTTAGCTGCGCATAGTGATGTGCGTGCAGGGTGAAAACACGGATCACCAAAAATCATCAGACATCTCTAGGGTACGGAAACCTGGCTCTTGCACCCTCCCATACTACTTCAGGTGAGACCTCAATCCACACTCCATGGACTGTTGCCTAAAGGGCCAGTAGTACCAAGATTTTTTTGGCTAAATCATCTTCGAACCTGGGTCAGGCCCCATGAATCCAACAAATGGTTCCATTGCCTAGACCAAGATCTGCGTAAGGGATGTCTGATGTCATGGCACTAGAATCCAACAAAGAATGAAATTCAAGAGTGGTTGGACAAGAATATTCATGAGTTTGTGACGTAGAAAACCAAGAATCTGAAAGTGTCTAAGGAGTAGTGGTTGGAATGCTACTTATATATAGAAATCCATGAAATTTTCTTTGCTTCCTTTCCTTCTAAGCTATATGAGTGGATCGTGAAACTAGTAGAGAGTCAAGGAAGGTGCAGGCTTGATAAAATGATTGTGTGGACTCCAGAATTAGTGTGTGGATTAGAAGCTTCAGAAGATAAGATCACACGCACTGTCGACCATTGGCTTGATCGAATTATAAGGGGATTTATCACTGAGTTCACAATAGATACGACTGTCAGCTATAGTGAGGCAGAACGACGATTCCTCAAAGGACCACAAGGTAAGTATATCAAATCGTTGAACACTTGGATTAAGATGCTATTGTGTGAAAAGCGGGTTATGCAGATAAATTAATGTTTGGGGCTCCGCAAAGTGGGAAGATCTATAGAAACGAAGGTAACACAAAGATAGAAAATAGCCCTTTGATTTCACCTCGACAAGAAAGCGAGGAAGAGCTCAAGGGAGTTTCACCAAGAAGCACGGTCAATCTGATAAGACAACGAATCCCATGTTTACCACCTCCACCTACGTTGCCACCCATCTCACCGTCTTCACCTCCATCTCCACCCACGCCACCTCCGCAATCCTCACAGTTCAGTATGGTGAGCACTATAAAGTTACCGGTATTCCGAGGAGTAGGAAACGAAGATTCAGACCAATTTTGGTTCGAGGTAAAAGCTATATGTGAAGCGCAAGGAGTCACGGATGATAATATGAAGAAGGCCACATTGGTAAGCACATTACAATACCACGCCCTAACATGGTACATTAAGCACTCTAATGATCATCAAAACGTAGGAATCGCAGAAATTCAGGCAGTGCTAAACAGGGAATTTAGCAGGCCAAAGTTGGAGACATAATCAGTTATCAGATTTAAGGAGATCATGATGCTCCTGGGTGAGACCCCCCTAGGATCTGGATCAAAGACTAAATATTATGATTCACGAAGCCAACATGACATTGACAGATCCACGGCACCACGCATGGTTTGTAGCATCACTATCACCGCATTTAAGGATGGCGTTGTTACAACAAAAGGTTTCCACCCAGGCTGAAGCTCTAGAGATGGAAATGAGATTGCATGAGACCCCTATACAAGACCCTGGTCTGGGAGTCTAGAAAATCCATGCGCAACTATGAAATTTGTGTCTGTAAATGCAGAGCTTGAAACAGGACAGGACACCTCGGCTAGAAGTGCGCAAGGAAGTATGGTGCATAAAATGTAAAGGTCAGGGGCATGATAAGGATCATTGTCCAATTTTTCTGAACTACATAGTGGCAGGAGGGGTGATGCCATTAAGACCAGAGGCACAAGTAGGGCCCAATGTGGTGCCTGCATTATGGTACATGATTTGTCAAATAGGAGGGAAACACAATACAAATAATTGTCACCTATTGCAGAAGTATACACAGACATCCCAACAATTGTTCTGTAACTTTTGCAGGTCAGTAGGCCATCATGAATGCACCTGCAGAGACTACGAACTAATGACAGATCAGACTCTTGCCGATAGATGCAGATCGAAATGCAAGCCCTTGATCCAAGTGCAGGGATGGTGTGTGCTGGATTTCAAGGGCGTGGACAAGGATGAGGAGGAATGGGACTAGGAAGGGGTCGCGGACAACTAATTTGTTACGATTGCGGAGGGACTAGCCACTATGCCCGCGATTGTACGAATCCAACCAGGCCATCATGTTTGTACTGTGCCCAGTTTGATCATGAGGCAGAAGACTGTCCTACATTGATAGAAAAGCTGTGCAAAAAAGCGGTACTCCAGCCTCCCCCGACTTAGAATTTACAAATGATGAGGTCTGAACCGCGCAAAGAGGACCTGAATGTAAACATAGTGCTAATAGGCGGTATCACAACAAGAGATGACAAGGGTAGGTAGCCTGAAGGAAGTGTGTGGGTTCACAAGGCTCCTGCAAGGGAACCTAAATTTGATTTAGAGCACGCGAAGGGGACATTTGTGGAAGCTAAGAAGAGCTTCAAGAAGACCTCCAGTTCAGGTAGTAAGGATCAACCTGAATTAGGGATGGATCCTTCAATGCTCACTACCTTTTTGGAGACATGCATGAAATTGTTGCATGATAGCACGGCGGTAAAAGGACTTCAAGAGCTTATCACTAGATATGCGCGGTTAGGAGAACCGCACGTGGTTTCAAAAGTGGGAAAGCATGCATTGCGCATAGGAAGGGAACTGAGATTGACTGTGCAAATCAGAGAATATGAAATGGATTAAGTGATTCTAGATTTAGGATCAGATGTGAATGTATTACCAAAATAGACATGGGAACGCATGGGTAGACCCACCTTGCAGTGGTCTCCTATTCAGTTACGAATGGCTAATCAACAGAAGATCCTACTGATGGGGAGATTGCAAGGGGTAACAGCGGATATTGAAGGTGTGAGTGCGTTGGAAGATTTTGAAGTGATAGAGATTGTCGACGATAGCAATTCCTATCCTACGGTATCAGGCATAGACTAGGCCACTGATATGAACAGAATCATAAATTTGAGGAAGCGCAAAATGGTTTTTGAGAAAAGGTCACTACGCATCATAGTCCCGCTAGACCCTGCAGAAGGAATGCGATACACTGAACCGGTGTGCAATGATGATAGTGCTGATGATCTTGATTGCATCTACAAGATAACTACATGAGAACATAATGGGGTGAATCCAACTACTGATGGTAGGATTTCGTGGGAGCAAAAAAGCTCCTGCACTTTGGATTTGGATGAAGAAATAGATTGACTGTAGAATCAACTGCATGAAGTAACAACTCTCAACTGCAATACAATGATGAGATCACTGTGTTGCGTAACAACAAAGGTAAGGGATATGCCAAAGTATGATGGGTTGACATAGGTGGAGGAATTTCTAAACAAATTTCAAAGCGCGATACCAGAATAGCAACAGTTTGATGCACTAAAATGGGCACTGTGCGCTACGGCCGCAAGATGGTGGGGTATGCATCAAAAAGTCTTCAAGGATTCGAATGAATGCAAAAGGAGGATGTGCCTATGATTTGGAAAACCCTAGTCATGGATGAGAGCTGGTTGCCAGGGAAAAAAAACATGTGCGACCACCTTTCCCAGTGGGTGCAGACCTATGACATGTAGTTTTCCTGAACACATACCAGTCCCATAATAGAGAATCAGAACAAACTGCCACGACATGGAAGGAGAAGTGTGTTATGGATTATCCATGGAGAAGTGTTCAGCACGGTGTGTGAAGTACTGAACAAGGTTCACCAGGTGTGACATACTGACTGGGAACTACATGTTCCAGTGATCTAATGTGCCTATAGCACAATGTGAAAAACCTTCATCGCGAGATCAATCCCAAGGTTGCGGAATGAAGAACGAGCCGTAATCTTGGAAGCACCTGCAAAGATGAACCCACATGGAATAGCACCTGCAGGTGGGATAGTGTGTGTCACCTAGAACAAAGAAATCACATAGCCATGTGAAGTAGAACACGTAAGACTTCAGGAAGCCATTCGACAAGGGAATCGTAGAATTTGCATAACTTGAAAAGGACCGGGTAGGGCTAAGGAAGAAAAGCATGTTGATGGGCGCAAAAGTCAACAAGTTGGAAGATGAAATAAAGGAAGCCCTTCTTGTCGAAAAACCAAGGCTAGTATGGCAAGGTGTGCATGCCCCTAGTGATAAGTGGGAGAACTATCGCCGAGAATTAATTAGTCTATTGCCATGGGTCAGACCATATATCACACAATGCAGTAATCAGGAAAGCGCACTACAAACTGTAGAACACGCGGCAAGAACAATTGATGATTTTTCGCAGACTATCCTAAAGGGTGAAATGAAACTCCACACGGGTGGTACGACCACCTGACTAGTCGTCAGAAGAACAGTCTCAGTGCTCTAGGCAATTGAAAGAGAGCCACAAAAAAATATGCTTGGGAATCACGTGATAAGATAAGTGCGCGTAGAGTCAGCATGTCACAAAATTCATGCCCATGGATGGGGGGATGCGCTGCCATGTGGGTAGCCTGGAAAGTGACTATTGGTGTCATTGTTCATGACACGATGTCTGGTTTGAGGCAAAATGGAGTGGGCAGCGAGCATTTAAGACAACAGTTACGGACCATATTTTGGCAAATTTGCTACCAAGGAAGCACTGATGGCTCGGAATTGGGGGGAATGGTCGAATTTGAATTCAAAAGGCACTATAAAAATCGAAGGGCCAGCCACAAGACAACACTTGTTCACTTGAGATTTGAGTGGTTGAATAGAGCACAGAGTGTTGAGCGCCAAGAAGTATTAGAGCCCCTAAGTTCACGAAAGACAGTATATAGCAGACAAGATGACAACTACCAGGGGAGGTTTGGGATTTGAAGAAGGAACTTTCGACGAAGCTGCGGAGACCCATATGGCACACGATGTTCTTGAAGGCACTAGAATTGTGCCAGAAATCCTGAAATCACCTCGGACGCCGAGGCCAAAGATAGATAAGCAGACAATGGGACCAGTTCGCATGTCCCCAAGGAATCTGTAGTTTAGCCAGCTATCAATGGAGGAAAAGGGCAAGGCAATCACTATTGAGTCAGATGAAGAGGAGGAGGACTTATAGTCTCTAATTGATGAAGCCGAGGAAGGAGAAGATGTTGAGGAGGACGTCCAACCAAGGCGTTATGCAGCAAAACTACTTGAGTATGTCCTTCTGCAAAAAGGGAAAACTAAGGTATGGAAGGACTTGGATGGCATGAAGAGTGCACTCCACACCCAGCTCCTCCCCGATGGAATTACCTTTGAGGGTTAGCTCCTAGGCTGCATACCTACCCTAAAATTTTAAGATTGGGACCTCGCAGTCAACGAGAAGTTCCCGCACTTAGTGATGACGAGCTTGATGAAACAAAAATATGGAAGGGAAAGTGATCACATTAGAGCCATGAAAATGGCTGCGTGGTGTGGAAAAGGCCAAGTTGTTGAACTTGTTATGGAAACCACATTTCCACCATGCGCCCATCACCATTTTTGTCATCAGGCAACTGCTTTTCCTGGTGCATGATGGGTACTTATGGCTTGAGGAGCCTATTCCCATCATGATCGATCTCATCCATAGAATTTCTTGGCTTCCCTCTAAGCGGAAGGAACCAGCAATGATAGCAGGAAAAAGCATTGATCTGGCTCTCGTGGAAGCCATCAAAACCAAATACAAGCTGGAAAAGAAAAAGAGGGGTTATGCCATCACCAATATCAAGGATAAAGGGGTGCACATAGCTACCCAACTCTTGGCCGGTAAGTTAATGAGAAAATGTTGTGTTGATGAAGTACCAACACTGGTGATTGCATTGGAAAAATAGTGCACAGAGTGGGTCTAGTTCAACTAGGCCAAGTTCCTCTCCGAAGAATTCTTGGTCAATTGTCAGGAGGCCCAAGAGCAAGGTAATACCTTCCACTACGCGTGGTTTCTCTTATCAATTTTGTTGGCAGTGGGAGAACTACCAGAAGACAATCAATTCCTAAACATTGAACGTGACTTGTTAGAGGCCACGAAGTATGCTTCACTTTGGGCTACTAAGGACACGAAAAGGATTCGTCACACCAAGACTTTCTTGGTACTCATGGAGGCGAGCATCCGGATGTGGATTAACAAGAGGCCATGCATGTCCACCACAATGCACAACAGTTTGCAGAGCTTTGCAGACTTCAAGGTAGACATGCATAATCTTTACATCAAGGCATGAAAGGATCCAACGCAGTAGTGGAAAAAACTCCCATTCATAGCCATTGACGATGCGATCTTCACAGTGTTGGAGACATGGCCTCTTGAGTGGCGCGCCCCAGATTTGGCAAAGTTGGAAAAGGTGGTAGCATAGAAAAGGAAGGATGAGACCAAGCTGCGCATAACACATCTGGCTGATAAAAGGCACAGCGAGAAAGCGGCAGTCGAGGATAGGGCAGCCCACAAAGCGGCACAACCATCCATGGAGCAAAAGAATGCCGCCAAAGCAGCAGCAACAACGCAAATGGTAGAGGCCACAACAGCGTAGGCAGAGGAGGGCCAAGGAGTGTCTACAGGGCAGGAGGCAGAGGACACAAAACTTGGAGAAGACAACGCAGACCCTAGAACCACTTCGATCCAACTTAAACAGTTGCATGTCACTAAAAGATCGAGTCCACAGAAAAAGTTCAACGCTTCGAAGCTGGCCAGAGACCTGATTATGTTGACTGAAGGTGACCTCTATTGATCCGAATCAGATCCTTAAACACTCTTAAAGTTTCATAAACTTTGTAAAACTCATGCCCAAGTTTCAAAGTCTTATAGATGTCAAGCGTATCGGAAATAACCTCTAAACAATGGAAATTTGTGAACAACACGGAGCAACAAGGACCCTTGGTCAAAGCGCGCAAACCGTTGGCCCATGGTAACTACGCGCTGGCACAAATTAAAAAACAGGAGGTCAAATCCAGAAACAGGGGAGGTTTCTAATATGCGATTAGTGACTAATCACATATCTTCGGGAAAACCCCTCGAAGAAGGAAAAGCCCCTAAGAGCTTGGTATTGAGAAAAACATAAAACCGCATGGAAATTTCCGATTCCATCAGAAGGCGGGTCCCACACTAAAACCAACAGGATATCGGAAGGGCTTCAAGTGGTAAGCGGGTTCAACAGATTCCCGCCCGATGCCATACACTGGGTGACATGTGTCCAGAAGATGAGAGAGAAAACTGCTCACATCGGATGGGTAAATGTCGAGCTACTTACTCACCCGATATGGACGGAGACCGTAGGATCTGGAGGCTCCAGATCAATAGTGGAGAAACAATCCAATGGATGACTAGATTCGATGGGGAAAGAGGCTTAGGTGGATAAGATTTGAGGTCCAGTGTGACCGATGAGTTGGAAAAGAAAGCAGTTTTGCGGTCAATCTTGGAGCAAACAAAAATAACGGCCGTTCAAAGAGGACTAACACTCAATTCGTTATAAAATAGGTGGCCACCTCTCTTTGAAGCGTTACACAGTGATGATGACACAGAGTAGGGGAATTCAAACAGACAGAGGCAGGAGATCCAAAAATCTGGGAAGCGGAAATGAACAGTCAAGAAGCAGATTGGCTTTAAGCCATGAACTGAAAGAAAGAGAGACAAGCAGAGAGGAAGCAGAAAGCCAAGAGGCCAAATAAAAGTAAATTGTAGAGAACACAGAAGAAACCGAGCTGACCTGCAGAGAAAAGGCAGTATCAAGCCAGACAGAGACAGAGAGAGTCGAAGAGTCTGTGAACTCCACAGAAGGCTTGAGAGGTTCAAGAAAACTCCTCTGAGGAAACCTGTCAGGTGTTGAGTCTCAGATTGGACTCATACCACTGTGACCAGTTGAGGTCAAGATTCAGTAAGGGGAGTCTCTGCACTCTAGAGATTTTGGGAATCCAAGTACATTCCTACTGATCATCATCTGTTGAGTGAGACTCAAATTGAGCTCACTATTGTAAAAACTAAGCTTTTTAAGACACAATAGAAAGGCCACCACTGAAGGCTGGACCAGGAGACGTAGCCCAGGAGGATTGGGTGAACTCCTTATTAAACTTGTCATGTTTATGTGTTTTCTTATTGTGTTTCTCTTACTGCTTCAGTGTCTGTGTATTTTGCAATCTTATCGATCCATTGCATAAAATAATATAGGCACACCCCAGCACATTAGTCTGTAATACCTTCATTAATTAACTGAGATCATTCATGAGTGATTTCAGATCAAGTGGTATAAGAGCTCTTGGTTGTTAAGGTTAGACAAGCTTGTGCTGGATTTTGTTGTTGAATACTAACTAGGTCAAAGCTTAAATTAGGAGAAGAAGAGTTGGTTGAATCTAAACTAGAAATTGGAAGAGTCTATCCTAAGAAGAAAATCTCAAAAGAAAGTCCCTTGGGATCAGACCCCCAGTTTATAGATAGTTTCCTGGCCATGAGTTCCATGGTAGAGGAAATGTATAGGGAGTTTAAGAATGGTAGAGATGCAAATTCATCACACTCCAAAGATAAAGGAGAAGAAGAATCTCTCCTCCATGACCACTCTAAAGGAAAAGGGAAAGAAGAAAGCTTCCTCACACCTCCTAATAGCCCTAAAAATAAGAAGAGGACATATTTGATTAAATTAGATGTTAAATTTGATTTGCCTATCTATGATGGAGAGTTGAATGCAGAGAAGCTGGATAATTGGATTAGACAGATTGATATGTATTGTCGGGTGTAGAATATTGACTCAAATAGTAATAAGATTTAGCTAGCTAGCCTACGCCTTGGAGGAATTGTCTTGGTATGGTGGGACGGTCGAACACAAGATGACATGAAGAAACATGGTAAAATTCTATCTGTCTGGAGTGAGTTTGTTTATGCAATTAAAAATCAATTCTATCCACTAGCTTATATTCAACAAGCCATGATGCGCTAGCAAACTCTTTGACAATTAAAAGGGAAAAGTGTACAGGGTTACACTCAAGAATTTAGAAAAAGAGCATTGATTCTAAGAATTTATTTAGACTCACCTGAAACTCTGCTGAAGTATATAGGTGGTCTTCACAGTTATTTAAGACATACCATTCTCATGTTTAACCCTACTAGCATAGATGAGGTCTTTGTTCAAGCTACCCATTTAGGGTCTAGAGGCAAGAATGTGGCCCCAGAAGTTGGGGGATCATCCAAACCCACTGCGATAAAGAACAAGGAGAAGAGAAAACAGAAATGGAAAGAGAGGAAGGCCAATTCTATACAAAAGACAAAGTCTTCATGCACTCACTGTAAAAGGATGGGTATGATGATGAACACTGTTGGATTTTGCATCCAGAACTGAGACCTAGAATTTCGATGGTAAAAAGAAGAAGAATTCTACATCTATTCAAAAAGATTTGGGGTCAGACTTAGGAGATGAAACAACCATTGCAGCCACCAGTATAAAAGGTAAAAATTCTAAAGCATCTACTAGTAATTCTGCACAATCTACTGATAGTGAAGAAAATGAGAGGAAAAGGCATGAGCTTTTTCATATTCGAGTTATTTCCAAGCATCAAAAGATTGATACTTTGTTTGATAGTGGCTCACAAGTAAA
>APFE031112707.1:39954-66888 GCA_000404065.3 Pinus taeda
TTTTCCAGACCAATCATCAATGCATCTACTATACTTAAGCATAATTTTAAATTGCATGAAAGCTACATTGAACAATATGCTCAGGATATATATTTTAAATATGTATATGCAACTTTAAGTCATGGCAAACAAGTAGAAGAATTGGATTATCATGTTAAGTACCGACTCTTGTATCATTTGGGAAAGTTATGCATTCCACAAAATGAAAGAGTGAAGATAATTCGAGAAGCACACACTTCTCTAATATCAGGTCACTTTGGTGTAAGTAAAACAGTTGCACAGCTGCAAAGATTTTTTTATTGGCCTAAATTGAATGAGACAATTTCTAGTTATGTAAGAGGGTGTACTATGTGTGCTAAAGACAAGCCCAACAATAGAAAACTAAGCTTGTACACCCCACTACTAGTACCTTCTCATCCTTGGGAAAGTGTTTCCATGGAATTTGTTGGGGGACTGCATAAATCTAGAAAGGGTCATGGCTATTTATATGTTGTTGTGGATAGGTTCAGTAAAAAGTGTATTCTAATACTATGTAACAAACAGATTATAGTTGAACAAACAACATAGTTGTTCTTTCAGCATGTATGGGTTCATTTTGGATTACCCACTCCATTGTATCTGATTGAGATTCCCGATTTGTTGGGAAATTTTGGTCGATTCTGTGGGAACTGATGGACACAAAACTCGAAAAGAGCACAACCTTTAATCCACAAAGAGATGGCCAAACAGAAGTGGTCAACAGGACAGTGATCTAGTTGCTCAGAGGCTATTGCAGCAAGCATCCCAAACTTTGGGATGAACATTTATGTTATGTGCAGCATGCTTACGACCGTGCTAAACATTCTTCTACACAAAGTTCTCCTTTTGAGACATGTTTTGGTTCCACACCAAGGTCTCCCTTGGATTTTGTCTTTGGTAAAGACATAGTGGTTGATGGACACAGTGATGTGGACAAGGCAACCAGGTTCATTGAACAAATCCAAGAGATTTACCAAGTAGTATAGGAACAGCTGGAAAAGAGAAAATCCAAGTACAAGACAAGGCATGACAAGCATCGAATGGAGCACAGTTTTCAAGTTGCTGATCAAGTCTGGTTGTATATCAGTGAAGACAGAATGTAAGGTGAAGGTAAGAAGATGAAGCCAATAAGGTATGGAACTTTCAAGATACTTGAGAAAATTGGTGAGAATGCTTTTCGCCTTGATTTACCAGCTTACATGCACATCTACTCAGTCACTAATGCAGACAGCTTGAGATTATTTGAACCTTCATTAATTGAAGATCCTGAAGAGCAAAGTCAATTGCCTTCTATTGATGATTTGTTACCTGAATACCTCAATGAATTGCAGGAAGACATAGTTCTGGATAGGAAGGTGAGGATGATGCGCAGGGGAGATGTTGAGTACCTTAGGATTGGACTCAAAGGTTCAAAGCCAAGCAATGCAAAATGGATAGAGATTGGACAAGTGAGACAACTATACCCTCACTTATTTGATGCTTGAAAACCAACTATTGGTGGTCCAAAAGCTTTTTCAGTGGGAAGGTTGTGATCCAAATCGAATCCTTAAACACTCTTAAAGTTTCATGAACTCTATAAAACTCATGCCTAAGTTTCAAAGTCTTATATATGTTGAGCTTATCAGAAATAACATCTTAAAAATGGAAATTTGTGAACAACACGGAACAACGAGGACCCTCAGTCAAAGCGCGCAGACCATTGGCCCATGGTAACTGCATTGGCACAAATTGATAAATGGGAGGTCAAATCTAGAAATGGGGGAGGTTTCTGATATGCGATTAGTGACAAGTCGCTAATCGCATATTGCCAAGAAAATCCCTCGAAGAAGGAAAAGCCCCTAAGCACTCAGTCTCGATAAAAGCATAAAATTGTATGAAAATCGTTGATTTCATCAGAAGGTGGGTCCCACACTAAAATTGGCAGGATATTGGAAGGGATTCAAGTGGTAAGTGGGTTCGACTGAGTCCCGCCTGATGCCATACATTGGGTGACACGCGTCTGGAAAATGAGAGAGAAAACGGCTCACATCAGATGGGTAAACATTAGGCTACTTACCCACCTGATATGGATAGAGACCGTAGGATCTGGAGGCTCTAGATCAATGACAGAGAAAAGATCTGATGGATTACCAGATTCGATGGGGAAATAGGCTGAGGCGAATAAGATTTGAGGTCCAGTATGACTGATGAGTTGGTAGAGGAAGCAGTTTCATGGGAAATATTCGAGCAAATGGAAATAATGACCGTTCAAAGAGGACTAACACTCAGTACATTATAAAACAGGTGGCCACCTCTCTATGAAGCATTACAAAATGATGATGATACAGAGTAGGGAAATTAAAATGGATATAGGTAGGAGATCTAGAAAGCGGTAAGCGGAAATGAATCGTGAAGAAGTAGATTGGCTTTAAGCCATGAGCTGATAGAAAAAGAGACATGCAGAGAGGAAGCAGAAATCTGAGAGGCCACAGAAAAGTAAATTGTAGAGAACAGAGAAGAAGTTGAGCTGACCTGCAGAGCAAAGGCAGTATCGAGCCAAACAGAGACAAAGAGAGTTCGAGAGTTTATGAAATCTAGAGAAGGCTTGAGAGGTTCAAACAAACTCCTCTAAATAAACTTGTCAGGTATTGAGTCTCAAATTGGACTCATACCACTGTGACCAGTTGAGGTCGAGATTCTGTCAGGGGAGTCTATGCACTCTAGAGACTTGGGGAATCCAAGTACAATCCTACTGATCATCATTTGTTGAGTGAGACTCAAATTGAGCTCACTGTTGTAAAAAATTTGTTTTTTAAGACATGATAGAAAGGCCACCACTGAAGGCTGGACCAGGAGACGTAGCCCAGGAGGATTGGGTGAACTCCTTATTAAACTTGTCATGTTCATGTGTTTGCTTATTGTGTTTCTCTTACTACTTCAGTGTGTGTGTATTTCACAATATTATCGATCTGTTGCATAAAATAACATAGGCACACCCCAGCACATGAGTCTGTAATACCTTCATTAATTAACTGAGATCATTCACGAGTGATTTCAGATCATTCATGACATCGGCGAGACAGTTCACGATGTCACCAAGGAAGCACTCCAAGAAGCTATGACAGAGTAGTAGATTGTGTTGGGGGCCCTAAGGGAGTAGCTGCAGGAACTACAGGTGCGGGCCCCACAGGAAGGAACCTTGGCCACCTACGCTGCAACAGGCACGTCATCCACCGAAAATATGCTACGCGTGAGGATGACCAGTACCATAGGGTTACTGGAAGGAGTGTTAGCAACATCGAATGATATCGACAGAGCTGAGGTTGGAAAGATCAAGGGGCTCAACCTTAATTTGGCTACCCTTCTGTGAGAAACACTGTATCAGCTACAGGATGGAATAACAACAAAACTTCATGCCAAGGAGGGTCGTGCGATACAGGTCTTGAGTGAGCAAAAGATAAACATTGAGCAGCTTAGCTTACAACACGACGAGTTGGTATCGCAAAATCGGTAGATGGTATAGATGGTAGATGACGCTTGCTAATGCATCCCAGAGTTGGCTATCACAGCAGATCTACCTGCAGAAGTGCAGATCCATAGTTTGGCAACTGGGTTCCATGACGTGAAAGAAGAAGCAAAGATGGTTCAACTGGAGCTAAAACTTCAGATCGCCGAGTTGCGGTTAAAGGTGTAGCCATCCATCACCCTAGAAGTTAGAGAATAGCGCGCTAGTGCTTTCCAAACAGGGTTCGAAGAAATTAGATAGACAGTTCAAGACTGTACCGGTATGTTGGAACAATATTTTGCGATCCTCACATCTTTGTAGGAGGACCCCAAGATACAGCGCCCGAAAAGAGAGGTACGCAAGCTTCAGGAGCAGTACGATAGTATCCGAGGAACTACACAGACAGTCATCCTCACTCAACAGCTCGCAAAGCTGCAACAAGCAAAGGCACTAAAAGAGCGGGTGGATGCTGCGAGACAGAAAGAGGTAGTTCTCAAAATGCGCATCTAGCCATGGATTGACGAGGCCTTCATCGTTACGGTAGATATCAAAGGAAAGCTCGCACAGATGAAGGTGTTGTATGCACTGAGACAGGGTTTTCCCCTGATAAAGAATCTTCGAATGAACGCATGAAGCAGATCTAGCAAACCACAAAGTAGTGCATTGTGGACCTTTGAGCAGCACAGGACGAGTTGGGAGGACTCCATGCCAAGATAGTTGTGCCAATAGAGTGACTCGAGGGTGATTCACGATGTTTGTGTTGGAGGCTTGTTGGGCATGGAATCTCCCCCCACAACATGTTTTGGGGTTCAAAGCCCAGTTTTTGTCAAATGTTATTGTAAGACTCCGCTAATTGCAGGCGCCGAGTGTGAGATGTATATTGGGTCATAGGGTTGTCCACCCTAAGTTTTGTAATATAATGTAATGTAATGTCAGCCTACCCATGGTCCATGGACCATGGGATTGTATAAATAGAGTGAGGCTCTAAGTGTAAAACGAAGTAAGAGAGAGAGAAAGGATGAGGCGTTGAGTTGAATCTGTAAAGTTTTGAGTCGTAGTAGCAGGAAGAGGCTCTGCAGCTAAGTTTGCAGAGGCCTAGAAGAGTCCGTAGCTAAGTGCGTGGACTGCTACAGCTGAGTGCGCAGGGTAGGGTCGAGTCTGTAACCAAGCAAGAAGAATAATAAAAGGCGTTGATTCCAAATATTGTGTATCTGTTTTTGTCTTTCTTTCCATGCCTGTACACTATTTTATTTCCTGCATGCACTTACATGAACGTTGAACACTATTAAGTATAATCGGGCTCACACAGATAAGTTAAGTAATTGGTTAATAACAAATTAATAGTAAGGAGTTTGGGTAATAGCATGACTCACACCTCACGTAGGGCTTCATGAAGGCAACATCACAGGCTACGAGGGACTGATCGTTGCGCGTAGCGATGTGCATGCAGGGTCAAACCGCAGACCACCACAAATCATCAAACATCTGTAGGGTGTGGAAACCTGGTTCTAGCATCCTCCCATACTACATCGGGTGAGACCTGAGTCCGCGCTCCGCAGACTATTGCCAAAAGGGCTAATAGTACTAGGATTTGTTTGGCTAAATCACCTCCGAACCTGGGTCAGGCCCCATCAAGCCAACACATCACTTTGGTTTTGGTTCAATGCTGCAAATTCATTCAGTGTCGCCAACATGTTCAAGAGAAGTCACTCAGTAAAACTCATCCTTTGTAATACTCATAAACCTTCATTTTCATTACTGCCATTCATGAACCTTGTGTCGTTAGTCACTTTCCATATCTAAAATCATTACAATTGTTTCATGTCATTGATGTGGGATACATCAAGGCCCTCCTGCGATGAGTTACCTCTTGTCAACATCAACACATTATCTGAGAAGTTGACTTAGAAACACCCTTTCAGTACCTTGGGGATTTCATACATTAATGAAAAGTTTCTCATTTCTGGTGACAGGTTGACATCATTGGCCTTTGACCGAAAGACTTTGTGTGGTGTTCAACATCAAAAAATCTATTCATACCATGCAGAATGTACTACAGTACCTTGAGAATCATTATTATTATCACTGATCTCTCTTGCGTCTGTTAACAGCTTACATCATTGGATGATAATCAGACCGTGTCTTCCCATGTTCGACTTTAGATCATATATTCACATGGTTAGACTTGTACTTGAGAGAACGATTAGACGAGATAGAAGATCTCGAATCTAGTTTCATCCATCCAGGCTGGAATTTTAGGAAAGTACTAAATCATCGGTACGATGGCTTTACATTGTTGGTCATCCCATGATGGGTCTATATCTGTAGACGACTATCTATGTACATATAATGAAAAGTTTATGTGCCAAGTATGGGTATGCCTTCTAGGGGTGATTTTAGGGGTGAATGTTCGCCCTTTGGCGAAATTAAGGGGTTTTAAATTTTTAGTGGGCGAATATTTTGTATCATAGTACATTTTTACAAATCACCTCAAATAAGCCACCTTATTTTAAGGGAGAGGGTAAAAAAGGTAAATTTAGCCCTTGAAATTAGGAGTTACAACCTTCCATTCGCCCATTTTCAAGGATAGGTTTTATTTAAGTGAATCCTATGGGCCAAATACCATATTTATAAAAGAGATATGGTAATTAATAAAAATATAAATAAATGAGAGGTATGGTAAATAAATAAAACATTTTTTATATTTACTCCATAAGTCACCTTATATACATGTAAGGGTGTAAACAAATAAAAATATAAGTAAAGTGGAGTTATGGTAAATAAATAAAACCTCTTTTTATACTTATTCAAATGGTATGGTAAATTAATAAAAATATAAATAAACTAGAGGTATGGTAAACAAATAAAACATTTTTTGTTTTTTTATATTAATACCATGCAAAAAAACATTATTAACCCTAATATTAGTATTAATAAAAATAAAAATGGGACATGGTATTGACCCATGGTATTCACCAAAATGGCACATGGTATTGACCCATGGTATTCACTTGGAATGTAGCCTATTCAAATGGGGGAATTAAACCAGAATAGATCCATCTTTACTCTGGATCTACTAACCCCCGAGAGCTATCAAATATCGTGATATGCAAACTAGCATAGAGTGAAAAAATATTTTATCCGATCAAGAGTAAAAATGGATGTTGTAATTGAATGTATGTTAAACATTAAAATAAAAAGTGACCCATGGTATTCATGTGAGCATAGACTATTTAAAGGGGAAATTCTATTGGGTCTACCAAGTGCTCAGAGGGATAAATAGATTTCATCCCCCTAAGAGTGGTAGATGTGGAGTTAAGATGGATATAGGTTGGTTTTTATGATAATGAAGATATTAAATAGACTTAGGAAATTATATTGTAAAAACATCTTAAGGTGAATGGTTATAGCATAGACATTAGACAAGTATATTTGTATACTTCTGTTTTAAACTGAAACAAATCCAGGGCTAAAAGGTAGAAGTGGAGTAAACATATTGTAATTTGGGTAATTTTTCTAATTGTAAACAGGAACATAGAAGTGATGAATTTGAATTTTTCTTGGTTTTATATATAGTA
The DNA here is from genome assembly GCA_000404065.3 of Pinus taeda. Taxonomy (NCBI): domain Eukaryota; kingdom Viridiplantae; phylum Streptophyta; class Pinopsida; order Pinales; family Pinaceae; genus Pinus; species Pinus taeda. The sequence continues at coordinate 47,035 of APFE031112707.1, forward strand.
TTAGGTTTTTTCTTATGCTTTCTGTGAATGGTACTAGTGAATTACTAGATTATCGATATGTAATTTCGGTAATTTTGATTTCAAAAGATATTTTAAAGAAATGCAATGATTTCATTTGTGTATTCAATAAACACAAGATTTTATAATTGAGTAAAATATTCGCCATGCCTGGTGAGAGATTCACAAAAAAATTATATATACATATCATATTATTGATAAAAGCGCCTTCCATTTATCCTATATACCATGGAGATTCGCCCATTTATTATACATGTAAATTTAGGGGGGGTTCTTAAAATTTTCCCTGATGCCTTCCCTCAGTAAGTCATGAAAAGATTCAAAATATCATGATATTATGTATTTTAACCGATGCAGGTCACCGTCCACATCGGTTATTCTTCATCACATTGTAAAGCATATTACTTGACATTATCATTTTCGACTTCATGCTTTATGGGGAAATTGTTATAGGTCTATTTGGGCGCATCACTCCTGACATTCAGATCAGTACTATTAGGGCTCATCACACATGGGAGGGATCAACGCAGCCTTGGTTAGGGATAAATCCATTGCAGAGCAATTAGGCCCATTCAGGCCTACATTGCAAAGAACCTAGGCCCACTTTGACCTGCGCTAGGAAATATTGAGTGAAATCTTCATAGGGTTCTAGGAATATTCCTACATTCTATATCATTCTAGAAGATTCCCACCTCTTATCCTCTCCTATGAGCTCAAACTTGGATAGGGAATGATTCAAATAACATCCTATCCTCTCATCGCTTCCTCCATGGAAACTAACTCCCAAATTGGAAAGCCATTCAATACCCAATTTATGACAAAACCACCTCCATTTCCCTATAAATTGAGCACTCATCATAGTGATTAGGGGCTGGAATTTGATGAATTGTAAGGAGATACTATTGGTTTGAGGTTTGAGATCATAAGAAAGTATTGTTATGCTTCCTTAGTGTTGTGCTATTGGTGTGATGAAGGATGGGACTCAAGCTAGATGAGTGACATGGGATCAGACTTCTTTGCTTGTAACTCTTCCTTCTACTTGATAAAGTTGTTTACGCCTTTTCCCATATTCTTGTCTTTATGTATGATTATTATATGTGTAAAATATTTCGATTCCATTTGCTTATAGTAGATAGATATCTTGCTTTGATTGGTTTTTTCTCCTCTGTTTATGACTGCAGGCACTGATTGAGCGGTTTCAGTTCGAGAGGGAGTGACAGGAGCCATACAAAGGAGAGAAAGGGAAGCAAAAGATAACAAGTAGATCCCTTGTATTATTTATCTTCTATAGGAAAAGGTTAAACTCTCTTATTCTGTTGTTCTAAGTGTAGCTACCCACTTAGGGAAGTTTTGCTTATCCATAGATGAAAAATTCCGCATAACAATGGGCTTTGCATACTTTCACCTGAAGCAGTACATGGACTTGAGAGTGAAGAAGAGCTGGTTGGCAAGGAGTAGGAAGTTTAGATGTATTACATAAGGTGAGAAATACCCACTAAAGATGAGACCTCTTGGTACACAGATGTGCGCTAGTACCTTGAGCACGACACTATACTCTCTCACTTTTCCATCAGACAGAAGAGGGCATTGCACCTCAAATTTTTGGCATATCAGTTGATGCCTGGAATGCTTTATAGGAAGCACAAGAATAGAGTTTTTCTAAGGTGCCTAGAGGCACATGAATCAGAGAAGGTGTTACAAGATCTGCATGACAAGCCCGCCGGGGGTCACTTTGTAGGGAACACCACTACACACAAAGTTATGCAAGTTAGTTTCTATTGGCCCACATTATTCAAGGATACACATGCTTATGCCCACAAGTGATTGGTCTGTCAGTGAGGTGCTGACAGAACACATAGGTCAACAGCCACACTGCACCCTGTTGCAGTGACTGAACCGTTCCAGCAATGGGGCCTAGATATCATTGAGGAGATTTTCCCACATTCGTCAAAATAACACTGCTACATTTTAAGAGAAACTTATTACTTCACATGGTGGAAAAAAGCAATTCTACTCAAAGAAGTGAATGACTAGGAGGTCATCAGCTTCCTCCAATAGAACATCATCTCAAGCTTCGGTGTTCCGGTATCACTTTTTTTTTATAATGCAATGTACTTTTCATCTTTGAAACTCTATGATATTGCATTACAAAATGGTATTGTGTTGAAGAACTAATGTAACTACTACCCACAGGGAAATGACCTCAAAAAATCTACAAACAAAAACCTCATCCGCATAATGAAAAAGACTTTTTTCTCTAAGTAGCACAACTAGCATACCATTATGCTGAATGCACTATGGGTTGACTGTGTAACACCCAAACCCTCTTTGAATCCCTCATCGTACTTCCTATTCTATGGTATATAACCCATCCTTCCACCTAATATCTACTTGCCTACACTTCAGCTATCCCAAGAATCCCAAGGCAAGCCTTTCTAGCTAGTTCAGCATAGGATGGATACAATCCACAAGATTCAATAAGAAAGAATGAAAGAAAAAGAAAAATTTACACTCCACCATAAGAATATTAAGAGATGGTTCGATAAGAAGTCTACAAGGAAAGCTAACTTCGATGTTTGTGACTTGGTTCTGAAATGGGATAAGTCCCATGAAGACAAAGGTAATCATATGAAGTTTCAATCCCCGTAGATTAGTCTGTACACATTTCATGAGAAGCTTGGCCCACACACATGCCGTCTGTAATCACTTTGCAAGAGGATTGACAACCTTCCTGTCAATGGTCAAGATCTCAAGCATTACTTCCAGTAGGTCAGGATGCACCCCATGCCATGTACATAGTCTGCTTGTTGATTGTTGTTTTAATTTTTTTTTTCTTGCTTACCTTCCTTGTTTTCAATTTGTTTTCTTCGCTTACTATTTTTTTTTTCTTTTGTTTGAGTTGCTTAATACCTTGTTATTTTTTTCCATAAATAAGTGTTGCCATCTACTGAGTTCTGGCTTTTGAATGAGTATGTGGCCGAGATATGAAGAGACTTATGACACTGCAACACTTGGCCAGTCTTCTATCTATCTTCTATGTGCTTGGTTCTAAACTTTGACCACTGAAGTCTTGAAAAACAATGAGCTATTTGCAAGGGAATGTTTGGTCCAACCATGAACCTGTGTCCATACTAGGAAGCTCCATACCTGTACTCAGCCTTCTACTTTGTGTGCTCAAGCTCATCCAACTAGTAGAAATCGAGAAGGGACAAATATAAATGAGAAAACCTATGTCAAAGGTCTTACATGCTTCTCTGAAGCAAAAACCTCTTCTACTCTCAATAAGTTAGGATCCCTCTTCCGCCCCAAAAATAAATAAGTTCCTATGCACAGTCCTTTTAAAAATACAAATTTGAAAGAAGAGAATGGCTTCCTGCGAAAAGAGGTGAAGCATGCAACTCCACTGGGGCACTGACCACGCTTGCTAGTAGTGGAGCAATGTGTGTGTTCCTGTGTGACTCCGTCAGGGTACTGTCCAGGCCTGTTGGTAGTGGAGAAACACCAGAGATGAAAACTTATACTCTGAAAATATTCAACTCGTGGGCTAAACTATCCTTCCCGATTTCAAAACACTGTCATCAAGATGAACTTTTGTTGTGTTTGATTGAGTTGGAAAATGGTGAACCAGGTATGTCCATGGGGTAAGTGGGGAAGACAAAATAACCCACACAATGATTCAATACTCATCAAAAGACCAAGACAATGTGCTAACATTGAACCAAAACAGAGAAGCTAGAGTTCTACCAGTGTGTCACCAAATTTTGTAGCGGCTACAACATGCTCCAAAATTTTGGTCTGCATCCAATTTGGGAGCCTCCTTTGAGATTTTTACTTAATGATTGCACACACTTGGGTTCACTCTATGAGATCATGTGAGTCTTTGCTCCCACCTCTCTTGATCATTCCTCCGACTACGTTTGCATGTTGATGTCGATGTCATGCTTGCAACCATGTTTTAGTCATACACAAGGTCTTTGCTTGGTGCATACTTGTTGTTTTCTCTATGTAAACATCCGTTGCACTCACACACGAAGTCACATACACTATTGTGCAAGCATCATCACGGTCATCCAACGATCAATCACAAGCGTCGTGCTTGTCACTCACACCATCGGTCAGCCATGTTGAGCATATGTGTCTAGATGGTTTGTGTCATCTCATCGTCAAGTTATGTAAGTGTGTATTTGTAAGATCATGATGCAGGTGAACCCTGCAAAACCCAGAATCTCCTCAATACTATGCATATCAAAGTGCATCTCAAATAATTGCCTAAATAAAACTTCAATGTCTGGCAAATTCACACACTATCATTAGTGGAAGCTCCTCAATCATATGGTTCAAAACCATAAACCCAAAAATATTCCTTTTATGTGATTGAACCCAAACTTCACATAGTATTAAAACCCTTTATAAAAGGCTTTAACCAACCACTAGTTTCATTGCTTAAATTCCAGGCTTTTATGATTAAACCCCAATGCTTATCATGACATGAGAATGGTTCAATAATGCTTATAACCCATATATCCACCACACTATTTATGGATTCAAAACATAATTAAAATGCCCTTCATTCTTATTCGAATTAACATTCGAATTTTACACCTTAACCCCAAGCTGAAGATTCGACCTTCCCTTATGGACTTTGGAATATTTATTTGAATCTTATGGTTAAACCCAATATATATATATATATAACAATTATCGCACATATGCTTTTATTAAGAGGTTCACTCGTCTTTCGTTTCATTTGAAGTTAGAATCAAATCGAATTCCAAAACACTATAATAAACCGTGGACCATTATTTACCAATTCCAAAGTAAATACACCCAGCTCCATTTTGATTCATATTTGTATGACTTACCAATGCATATCACTTCCTCAAACATCCTTCATCTTTGGTACGCTTATACTATAGTTCGCATAGAGAATTAACAACCTCTACGTCCATCCTTTGTCGTCATTCAACTTCACAATTTCATTCAATTCGATTTCATCATCGAAGGTCTGCTCATCGTTTGCTTTGGTTCAATTTCTCTGGTTATGCCTCAACTTGTTGATTCACTATACTGCTCTCGGTTCTCCAGTTGATCAATACCAATCTGCACCTTCGACTTATACTAACCAAAGCATTCAACATATATGTTAGTAAGATATAAACAAACAAACACTTACGTATCAATTTTACTGGAATTTGTCTCCATCTTCAGTTTGGCAGTCCGCTCAATCTAACTCTAGCAATTCTGTCTCTAATTTTTTATTCGATTACTCTAACTCCACGCAGACTACTTCGATCTCAATTTTGGAATCTGCATTCTTCCATATAATGACAGATTTTGTATCATCCAGACCATGGTTATATTTTACCATTGGCACAAGCTCTGTGCCATACACCCATCACTCAGTCGGTTTCTCAATTCTAATTCAGCCTTCCATAGACTCATACAAAATCCCTTCATCCATAATTCCACCACGCCATCCTCGAAATCGACTTTCCAAAGTCGATATACCAATACCAATTTGAATTGAACTTCAATTCAATCTTTCTCCAGAATGATCGATCCATTTTCTTACGTCCTCTTTAGCATGTGCAGATTGAATTCAATTCAATGCATAAATTGATATTAATTAAAATCGATGCTTTCCTCATATTCTTTTCATAGTAATTCAAACATTCTTTAAACAGAATTTAACCAAGAATATATATAATTCACACAGAATTTCCAAAACAAATTCCTCATCAATATAGTCAAATGTAATCAGTTATAAAAACTCTCTTGGTTCATGGCCAGATTTTCAAATCAATGGCCCCTTTACAAACGATCGTAGGGTTACAAATTTTTGTTGTCCAAACCTCACCTCTAAAACACTCTATCATTTTTTTGCCTTTGAAGCTCATTAATTTATACAAATTGAATTGAACCAATTTAGGTTCAAATCCCTTTAATCAACCAACAAAGTCCTCAAATATTTCAACATCCCTACAATCTAGATTTTATCCCTAAAATTTTGAAACTAAATCTAACTTAGGCTCATAATTAATTCTTAAATATCTCAAGTCTAATTTCTCTCATGTTTTCCAATTATTCGGAAACATAAACAAATCCTCTCATATAATTAATTAAAAACTCTCAAAATCCCATTAATATTTACATGAAATTAATATTTCCTCATAAACATAAGACCCCTTAGTTTAAGTAAAATCCAAACTTTTTTTCGAATCTAATGTTCCTGCATCAGATCATGTATGCACTTTTTCACTTGATCATAAACTTAGTCATTTTGATGAAGTTCTGATGACCAGATTCCCCTCTGACAGTCGAACCTTCAGCCCACCATCGAATCGATCAAATGTCACCTAAAATAGCATAGAAGCACCAAGCAAGCCATTTCATGCTACGCTCCCTACAAGAAAATAAATCGACCTTCATGTTGGTCAACCAGAGAGTTTGACCCGGCAGTCATCTCGAGACTGAATCCCCCCAAAAACTGTGCAAAGGCTGCAGACCTTGCCTGCTCCGCTGACTGAGAAAATTGCACAAATAGGCTGGATAGATACAGAGTGCCTATCCCTGTCTCCCTCAGAAAATTGTGCAGTTTTTCCAGCCAGCCAACTAGTTAGTCAATCGACTGCTCACCCAAAGACCTGTGTAGTTTTCATGAGCAAGCCCTATATTATCCTGTAGTCTGCTCAGCTTAGAAACTATGTAGAGGTGATCAATAAGCCAACCTCCAACATCAGCGGAGTTTTCTTCGCCAGCAGCTCCTAGCAGGTGACTGCCAGTCCCCTCCAGGAATTGTACAGTTTTGGATGCCAAGCTCCCGGCTACCCTCTCCTTCCAAAATTTTCATAGATTATGTTTACCTATCCTACTCATAGCCTAGACTTCTCCTCTCAAAAACTTCACAGTTTTATCGTCTAGCTGATCTAGACTCTACGGAGAGTCACTGTCAATCCAGATTACCATCTCTATCACCCAGTGACTTTTGCACAATTTTCACTAGTAGTACCGAGAGCCTCCATCCCAGCATGCAACTTGCAACCTTGTCTCCTCTCCCTGTCACCTGCATTTGAAAGGATCATGCGTCATGGTAGACTAGGATTTTTATGGATTTGATGTCGTCTTGTCATGAGTGACTGCAGATACAAGTACATAAACAAACATTGCACGATGACAGATGGGATGAACAAAGGGAGTACATGCAGAAGGACATGTTCGCCAAGAAACGAACAAATGATGTATGAAAAGAGATATGATTGCAAACAGACGATCATGCAAAGATGTGTTCATAGACGGACAAATAGAAAAACATGTGAGGATGTGTTCACTGACAGATGGACAAATGAACATGCACTTGTCATGAACGAACAAATTGGTCAAGCATGCCAACATGCAAGCAAGGAGAAATGTGTGAATGCAACATCAAGCGAACCTAACAACCATCGAAGACTCCACGAACGTTTCCATGTAGAGGTGAAATTGTGACACACCATGAGGACATCCATCACCTAGTAACACTGTAGCTCGACATGCACACCAGTAGCAACATGAATGTACTACAATTGTCATGTCGAGCCTTTTCATGAGTCATGTCATCCACATCCCTATTGTGGGCCATACTGTTAATCAATGTAATGTAGCATGGAATTCCAAGAGACCCACTTGTCATATGAAGAGTCATGTGAAGTCGAAAGTTCATGGAAGTCAAACAGTCGTGAGTGAAGTCAAATAGCCACAAGGGTTAGTTTCAATCTTGGCTATAAATACCCCCTCATTTGTACATGCAAATGAATTTTCACCTCGGCTCCTCCCACATAGCCTTGAGAGTCTATAATCTTTTCTTTGAGGAGTAAGTAATGGCTCCAATGCCCTGACCATGAGGTTAATGTATGGTGTAATGATGTGTCTTAGAACTTTCACTTAATTTAGAATCCTGCTAACAGGCCAACATATTTTCACACATGTATTGTAACTGTTGTAAGACTGATCTTGAACAGTTGTAATGCATGTTGCTTTAACCTGTATTTAATAGTTGAACCTATTCAATTGATATATTGATGAAAATGTGTTGTATGAGCTATTAATGATGTCCTTCCCATGTTGGTTACCTCCCCGGATATCAGATAGACCTTTCTCATAAACTTGCTATAACAACTGTCACACTTGCATAGACTCCCCTAATGTTTGTTGTACATGTTATCTTTCCTTGTGTGTTGTGACTGTCGCATCCGTGTGGATTTCTCTTCCGGAAGCTCTGCATGTCCTGTTGTGTTGTGTGTTCCTAACATAGTTGGGGCTTCCTCCCATCTAACTTAGGACTCACTCCCAACCTCTCCCTCTAGAGTGAAAGAACCGTTGACACAATTAACACTAGAAATCACTAGGAACATTAACCTCACTACTCGAAGACAAAGCAGACCACTCTCATGTGCTGACAAGCAAGAGTTGAGGCAAATATTTAAGATAATGGCAACTGGGCCATCATACCGGATGGTACTCCCACACCAAACTGTGTGAGGCCTAGTTGGGATTTTATATCGGGGTGATCCCCTAAATGTTGGCAGGTCTAGCACCCTCAATAGATTCTTTATGTCAAATTTTTATTTTTTTCTCCCTATGAGGTCATTAACATTCATTTTCATGGTCTATTTTCATATTGCAACATATTCTGCTTCATACTCTTCATCTTCCAATCATCAATCAATGTGTTCCTAGAGTGAACCAATCAGTTGTTGTTAAAACAACATCAGAAATCTTCAACTTCTTTACCTCTAATTGACTTCTTTGATGCAAGATTCAAACCACTCCCTTTTTCTTCATCTTCATTATTTTACATATTCTTCCAAATATTCCATATGTTATTCAAGCTTAGATAGATCTTGTTTTGACCTGCAATCTTTGTTAGAATACTATGAAAAAACAAAAACGAAAGTGCATAGACAAAAAATAATAATGGTAAAAATTAAAGAAGGAATACTTATCCTATTAAGGATATTCATCTCCCTCTTAAACATGAACCTTTTTCATCAAAATTTCTCTTGATATCAACATGATACAATGACCGTCATTCTCAAGAACTAGTTTTCTTTATTTTTATAGTGGAAATAATTAGTTAGTGTTTCTATTCCTAGGGATTTTCCTTTTATTCCAAGCTCTACTAGGCTTTACAAACCCTAGATACCAATACCTATCACTTACAAACTACAAATTTTTACAACCAAACTAGAGAGTTAGTTGCAAAATCTTAGTTACTTTAAGGTCTTCAAGATCTTTCATGTTATGAATTGAAAATTCTTTGCAAACCCTAGAAACTTTGTTGACAAGCCTTCTATAGCATATATTTCATTCTTTGACTATGGAACCTAGTCCTAATATGTAGGATAATTATTCAAACACTATAAAATTATGTAACATATCTTCTAGACACTAAATTTCAAAAGAGAAATAGATTAATAACCATGATCTAGAAGACTTATCTATGCGCAATAATTAAGAATGATTTGAACCACTTTTGACCTTACCTGGTTCATGCAAATATATTTTTCATGTCTTATTTTCTTTCATTAAGGATACCTAAAAATTTTAGTTGTTTAACCTCAAAGAGAAATTCCTTTGTCTTTCATGCTCTAGAATTGAACAAGTCGACTTCATGATGAAATTCATCCTTCTTATATGAATAGAAAATACGTCTCATGGTTGTTATGCATACAACTCTTTTAGTCTTGGTCTTAAAAAGTGCCATACGTATTTTATTTTGTAAAAGGTTGTTTCTAGTTGTTAAGGTGCATCAAGCCTTATACATGTCCCAAGTTATTGTCAATCGATATGACAATTTTTACAAAGTCCCTATTTTGAATATGATATGGTTGCCTCATAGATCACATACTAATCAGGTCATTCTCAAGAAAACTCCTCTTTTTCCACCTCAAATCTATCTAAGGACTTTGCATGAGTGACTTTTTCTTTGATTACATAGTGAAGACTTTATATTAACTCTAATATCCTTGTATACAATGCCTCCATCCATAGAGAATTTTGTCATCACGAGTTTCATCATGTCACAAAGATGTAGGTATCATGAAGAGTATATATCACTAGAAGTCAGATCAATGTTGAATATATATATATATATATATATATATATATATATTACATCCTTTCTTAGTGTATAGGATGAGGCCTTGAAATTATGATTTCTTTATAGGCTTAAATAATATTTAGATATTGATTTCTTCAATTCAAATTCTGCCAAAAAATATCATAGATATGTTGCCGAATGGATTGATATTTTCAACCTCTTTTGAGGTTTGGTAACAACTACATGATTTTTTTCTAAATTCAGCCTCCAATTTCCTTCACAAAAATCTATTATAGGATCATTCTTCCTTTGGTGTCCTTTGAAGTGACTTGTTCCTTCACAAACTTGACCAACCTTCCCTCTAGCTTGCACTAGATTCCTTTGGTCCTTTTGATGCTACTACCAAAGTAGTTCAGATGTCATAGGAGTTTTAGATGCCATATAACTATAGGGATTGAGATACCACAAAAACTTGTATCAACATAGATAAATATACCATGTCAAACTTGCACAAACTTGCATCATATATATTATAGAGACTTGTATTGTTATCACATAAACTCAAATCATATGTAGTCTTAGATCTTTGGGTATGATATATGCTTCAAATAGAATTCGGATGCTATCACAAAAATTATATTTGATCTTTCCTTTCTACATAATATATTTTTTCTCTCACTTTTTATCCCTACTTAGAGTTTTTCTTGATAGAGCTCTAGCCAAGAAAAATGATTGTTACATACCATAACCTTAGACTTTTTCAAATATCTAGTTCATATCTCCAAGTTATTTTACAAGTTTGGATCTTCAATTATATTTAGGGTTACCACAATATCTTCGTATGTCAAAGTTTTATAGATCATAGTTTTCATAGAATAATCACCTTTTCTTCTGCTTAGATACTAGACTAAGAGTATATGTTGGACTGATCTGTCAAATTTAGAATTTGAATCTCTAATAATGGTATTCTTCAAATTCCAACAAAATCTAATCTTTAGTCTTCCTTCTTCCAACATTAGCTTTTATACCATGTTGAGAAATCAATATACTTATTAGGGTTGATTTCTCTATCATGATAATTACTTGTGAATTTGTTGGCTTATTTATTAAATTTACATTTTCTTCTTTCTTCAGGAAATTACCGAAAGTACAAAACATGAATATAAGAAGAGAGAAATAACACAAGGATATAGGCTTAAATCTATGGAAAAACCCCACAAGGGGGAAAACCCAACCAACTTCTCTTCTTATATAATAAGATCAAAGTGAGAAATCCAAGACCAAAGACTAATACAAATATCCAACCTACAAGATGCTAAGCCAAGACCTCCAAATTCATCATCTTAGTCTTAGGAAATAACATCAATCTTAGTCATAGTAACTTCCATCAATATTAGCTCATATGCCACAGGGAACCCACTCTTATCTCAGATCATCTACCACAGAGAACTCATATTTCTCTCTTAAATTTTACCGCATAAATCTCTTATTTTTCTCAGAAATTCTACCACAGAAAGCTCACAATTCTCTTAGACATTTTTACAATATAAGAATTTCATTTCTTCAGATCAAGAACCCATGAATATCACATGTATTCACCATAAATTACCCCTTCAATTTCATATGTCTTAACCTCATAGCTTGTCACAAAAAACACTAAAATTACTTGTCATTTGGTGGAGGATGTATGCCAATGTATAGTTGTTTTCAGAGACAAATAGATACATATTTTAAGTGCACCGAATTATCATCCATGATGGTTGACTTGGTTTCTTGAGGTGAATTGCCCAAATTACATTTTTGAAAAATTCTTTTTATTTTTTCTTTACAAAAATTCCAAATAGGACTTTGACTGAATTAATTAATAAATCCTAGAAGAATGAAGAACATGCTTGACTAATAATAATAATAACAATAATAATAATAAAAATAATAATGTCCTTTCTTCTTTTTACATAAAATACACAATGATAATTATGAAGATCGAACCTAGTTACACTTTTCAACAAATTGTATCATTGTGATAAAAAAAATAAAATTTCAAACTTAGGGGTCCCATCGCATAGAAAATTGTATAGATGCATTGGTTGCAACATAAATATTTTTTTTATTTTGAAATGATGGACTATACATCTGCTCAACTATTGGAGATATTGTTGGTCAAAATTGTCAGTGTGTCGTTCAAATCACTAAATGCATTGACCAACTAGGGAAAATCCTATGGTTTGTTGGAAAGAAAATCGATGTTACAGATCAAAGAAAATTTTATTCTTTCCCAGTGAAATATGCTACAAAACTTAGTCATGAGGAGTTGCACACAAATTGGAACATTGGTCGACTAGACTAAATGGAATTGAGTAAATCAAAAATTAAGTCGGCTTGGTTTTCAATTGATTACAACGTTGACTTAACAATCAAATATATCAATTTTGATAAGTGTTATGCTCACCTAAAATCTTTTCATACTTTGTAAATCATCTTCATCACCTCTTGCTAGATGAAAGAAATATTCATATTGCCAAGTCTAATGGAGAAAAAGACTACAGATTACAATACTTGTTAACATGTTTTTCTTGTCAACAAATTGTGCTACTATGTTACTGATGATAACATATTTTAGTATTAACTCATCCACATCCCATGTTAGCAACAACCATGTTGGAAAATGTAATAAATACTTGATTGCAAGTAAACCATGCACACATTGCTTGATAAATCTACAATAGTCATTGAAAAGAGTTGAAATAAGACTACTTTCAACTGACCATCTATTAGGCCCCTATACTACTAGTGTGACCCCTTTATTGTTGTTAGTACAACCCACTTATTATATTGATGTACCCACGTAGTGCCCACATTGTTACTATTGTGCCCCATAAGAAGCCCACTATTATTATTTTTGTGGCTTTATATTATTATTGTTAGGTCCGCTAGGTTATATTGTGACTTCTTAGACTCCTATATATAGAAAGGAGGTTTTGTCATTTGAATCATCCAAGAATTTCTCGTTTGTGTAATGTAAAGGAGGTTGCCCCCTTGAAGAGGCTGAATTCTAAGGCGTTGATCTCTATTTTCTATCTTTTTGTGAGCTAGTTTCATAACATTTGGTATGAGAGCTGTGGATTCTAGGGTTTCGCTGCTCCAAATAGTTCATCATGGAATTTTCGCTATAAAATTTTTTCTGCAATTTTTCAGAAGCTTAAAACAAAACCCATTTGAGAAGAAATTGTGTTGAACCTCGGGTCCGAATTTAAGAGCTTTTTGCACTACATTTGTGGTGATATGATCTAAGGAAATTAGTATTTTTGTAGACTCTTTAATTACATTCCAAATAGGTGACCTAGGGAAAATCCTCATAACTTTCTCTCTAAGCATCGGATTGAAATGTTGTAAGAAGGTACAGAAAGAGGACACATTGTAGTTTCTTGTGTAAATTTTTTAGTGCAAAAGGTCGAAACAGTGACACGTGGAACTTCATGCAAGTTCTCTCTTCTGGAAAGGTCTATAGTCAAGTCATCTTGGGAGATTGTGCATAACACTTTCTTGGAGAATCCAATTTGGATCAGACTGGTGGCATTCGAAAGAGGACACGGAGGACGACTACAAGTCACAATTTCAAAACTTAAAGACCCGAAAGTATAGAGTTATAGTCATTTCAAGATTGAGCTCATAAAATCAAGAAAAAGCAAGATGAGGAAGTTTGATGGCAAGGATCTGGTAAATTGGATACTTCAGATGGAGAAATATTTTGATTTACATGGTGTACCATTGTTACAAAATGTATGTATTGCATCTTCATATTTAGAACTGGATCAACTTTTATGATATGAAGGGCTTTGTTCTCGTAAACAATTTGTTACGTGGTCAATTTTCACGGAGGAAATGATAGCACATTATGAGGATACAAAGAGCAACACCTTCTTTGGAGAAACACCACAACAATTGGAAAGAGTAAAAGGGCTTTGTGACATAGTGGAAAGAAAAATTATGGAAACCAGGAAGCATACCCCTCACAACTATAAATATGGAACTGTTGCTCCTCCTAGCCTTCCACAACCTGCAAGGGTTACACCACAACAATTGGAAGAAAAAAGAGAAAAAGGCTTTGTTACAATTGTGATAGCAAATGCACTAAAGGTCATAAGTGTGCTGAGAAGAAATTATTTTACATAGAATATGAAGAGGAGGAAGAAAAGGATCAAGAAACATCGAAAGAAGAGGATATACGCCAAGACCCCACCCCAGAGAAAGAAGAAATGAATGAGACCATATCTTGTAAAGCATTGGCAAGAATTACCACTCATCAAACTCTCAAGATAGAAGGACATATCAAGAAGAAAAAGGTGCAAGAATTGAAAGATCACATCGAGAAAGAAGAAATGAATCCAACCATATCTTGTAATTCATTGGTCGAAATTAGCACTCCTTAAACCATCGAGATAGAAGGGCATATCAAGAAGAAAAATGTTCAAGAAGTGAAAGATCACATCGAGCATCAAGAAATGAATCCGACCATATCTTGTAAAGGATTGGAAGAAATTACCACTCCTCTAACTCTAAAGATAGAAGGAAATATCAAGAAGAAAAAGGTTCAAGCAGTGAAAGATCACATCAAGCATCAACAACAAGTTGTCCAACTTTTAAAGGATAATGCCACTTCGCTGCAAAATCAAATGAAACAATAGGTAGATCAACATTGTAGTGAAAAATGTTTTGATGGAGGTGATTGGGTATTTTTACTGCTACATCTCAAGCAAGATATTTATGAGAAGGAAATGTCGGCAATACTACATGCACTTAAAAGATGGCGACCTTACCGAATGGGAAGACTCTTCAAGGATGAGGATGTGGAAGCATTGTTTTGTGCTATTTCTATTATACAAGCAGATTGGGTAAACGAAGCAAAGGATGAATGGAATAAGGGTGAAGAAGCATGGCCACTTATTCAAAAGTTGCAAAAGATCCCAATTCAAACACTATTTCCAGAAATTGAAGAGGAAGGAAAAATCATAGTGGAACCTGGAGCACTCACAGAAACAAGAACCTGAAACTTCTTTGCAAACCCTAGAAACTTTGTTGACACGCCTTCTATAGCATATATTTCATTCTTTGACTATGGAACCTAGTCCTAATATGCAGGATAATTATTCAAACACTATAACATTATGTAACATATCTTCTGGACACTAAATTTCAAAAGAGAAATAGATTAATAACCATGATCTAGAAGACTTATCTATGTGCAATAATTAAGAATGATTTGAACCACTTTTGACCTTACTTGGTTCATGCAAATATATTTGTCATGTCTTATTTTCTTTCATTAAGGATACCTAGAAATCTTAGTTGTTTAACCTCAAAGAGAAATTCCTTTGTATTTCATGCTTTAGATTTGAACAAGTCGACTTCATGATGAAATTCATCCTTCTTATATGAATAGAAAATACGTCTCATGGTTGTTATGCATACAACTCTTTTAGTCTTGGTCTTAAAAAGTGCCATACGTATTTTATTTTGTAAAAGGTTGTTTCTGGTTCTTAAGGTGCATCAAGCCTTATACATGTCCCAATCTATTGTCAATCGATATGACAATTTTTACAAAGTCCCTATTTTGAATATGATATGGTTGCCTCATAGATCACATACTAATAAGGTCATTCTCAAGAAAACTCCTTTTTTTCCACTTCAAATCTATCTAAGGACTTTGCATGAGTAACTTTTTCTTTGATTACATAGTGAAGACTTTATATTAACTCTCATATCCTTGTATACAATGCCTTCATCCACAGAGAATTTTGTCATCATGAGTTTCATCATGTCACAAAGATGTAGGTATCATGAAGAGTATATATCACTGGAAGTCAGATCAATGTTGAAAATAAAAATAAATAAATAAATAAATTATATATATATATATATTTGTATTATATATATTAATATATATATATATTTTATATATAGGTTGCATCCTTTTTTATTGTATAGGATGAGGCCTTGAAATTATGATTTCTTTATGTTATAGATATAGGCTTAAATAATATTTAGATATTGATTTCTTCAATTCAAATTCTGCCAAAAAATATCATAGATATGTTGCCGAATGGATTTAGATTTTCAACCTCTTTTGAGGTTTGGTAACAACTACATGATTTTTTTCTAACTTCAGACTCAAATTTCCTTCACAAAATTCTATTATAGGATCATTCTTCCTTTGGTGTCCTTTGAAGTGACTTGTTCCTTCACAAACTTGACCAAACTTCCCTCTAGCTTGCACTAGATTCCTTTGGTCCTTTTTATGCTACTACCAAAGTAGTGCAGATGTCACAAGAGTTTCAGATGCCATATAACTATAGGGATTGAGATACCACAAAAACTTGTATCAACATAGATAAATATACCATGTCAAACTTGCACGAACTTGCATCATATATATTATAGAGACTTGTATTGTTATCACATAAACTCAAATCATATGTAGTCTTAGATCTTTGGGTATGATATATGCTTCAAATAGAATTTGGATGCTATCACAAAAATTATATTTGTTCTTTCCTTTCTACGTAATATATTTTTTCTCTCACTTTTTATCCCTACTTAGAAATTTTCTTGATAGTGCTCTAGCCAAGAAAAATGATTGTTACATACCATAACCTTAGACTTTTTCAAATATCTAGTTCATATCTCCAAGTTCTTTTACAAGTTTGGATCTTCAATTATATCTAGGGTTACCAAAATATCTTCGTATGTCAAAGTTTTAGAGATCATATTTTTCATAGAATAATGACCTTTTCTTCTGCTTAGATACTAGACTAAGAGTATATGTTGGACTGATCTGTCAAATTTAGAATTTGAATCTCTGATAATGGTATTCTTCAAATTCCAACAAAATGTGATCTTTAGGCTTCCTTCTTCCAAAATTAGCTCTTATACCATGTTGAGAAATCAATATGCTTATTAGGGTTGATTTCTCTATCATGATAATTACTTGTGAATTTGTTGGCTTATTTATTAAATTTACATTTTCTTCTTTCTTCAGGAAATTACCGAAAGTACAAAACATGAATATAACAAGAGAGAAATAACACAAGGATATAGGCTTAAATCTAGGGAAAAACCCCACAAGGGGGAAAACCCAACCAACTTCTCTTCTTATATAATAAGATCAAAGTGAGAAATCCAAGACCAAAGACTAATACAAATATCCAACCTACAAGATGCTAAGCCAAGACCTCCAAATTCATCATCTTAGTCTTAGGAAATAACATCAATCTTAGTCATAGTAACTTCCATCAATATTAGCTCATATGCCACAGGGAACCCACTCTTATCTCAGATCATCTACCACAGAGAACTCATATTTCTCTCTTAAATTTTACCGCATAAATCTCTTATTTTTCTCAGAAATTCTACCACAGAAAGCTCACAATTCTCTTAGACATTTTTACAATATAAGAATTTCATTTCTTCAGATCAAGAACCCATGAATATCACATGTATTCACCATAAATTACCCCTTCAATTTCATATGTCTTAACCTCATAGCTTGTCACAAAAAACACTAAAATTACTTGTCATTTGGTGGAGGATGTATGCCAATGTATAGTTGTTTTCAGAGACAAATAGATACATATTTTAAGTGCACCGAATTATCATCCATGATGGTTGACTTGGTTTCTTGAGGTGAATTGCCCAAATTACATTTTTGAAAAATTCTTTTTATTTTTTCTTTACAAAAATTCCAAATAGGACTTTGACTGAATTAATTAATAAATCCTAGAAGAATGAAGAACATGCTTGACTAATAATAATAATAACAATAATAATAATAAAAATAATAATGTCCTTTCTTCTTTTTACATAAAATACACAATGATAATTATGAAGATCGAACCTAGTTACACTTTTCAACAAATTGTATCATTGTGATAAAAAAAATAAAATTTCAAACTTAGGGGTCCCATCGCATAGAAAATTGTATAGATGCATTGGTTGCAACATAAATATTTTTTTTATTTTGAAATGATGGACTATACATCTGCTCAACTATTGGAGATATTGTTGGTCAAAATTGTCAGTGTGTCGTTCAAATCACTAAATGCATTGACCAACTAGGGAAAATCCTATGGTTTGTTGGAAAGAAAATCGATGTTACAGATCAAAGAAAATTTTATTCTTTCCCAGTGAAATATGCTACAAAACTTAGTCATGAGGAGTTGCACACAAATTGGAACATTGGTCGACTAGACTAAATGGAATTGAGTAAATCAAAAATTAAGTCGGCTTGGTTTTCAATTGATTACAACGTTGACTTAACAATCAAATATATCAATTTTGATAAGTGTTATGCTCACCTAAAATCTTTTCATACTTTGTAAATCATCTTCATCACCTCTTGCTAGATGAAAGAAATATTCATATTGCCAAGTCTAATGGAGAAAAAGACTACAGATTACAATACTTGTTAACATGTTTTTCTTGTCAACAAATTGTGCTACTATGTTACTGATGATAACATATTTTAGTATTAACTCATCCACATCCCATGTTAGCAACAACCATGTTGGAAAATGTAATAAATACTTGATTGCAAGTAAACCATGCACACATTGCTTGATAAATCTACAATAGTCATTGAAAAGAGTTGAAATAAGACTACTTTCAACTCACTATCTGTTAGGCCCCTATACTACTAGTGTGACCCCTTTATTGTTGTTAGTACAACCCACTTATTATATTGATGTACCCACGTAGTGCCCACATTGTTAGTATTGTGCCCCATAAGAAGCCCACTATTATTATTTTTGTGGCTTTATATTATTATTGTTAGGTCCGCTAGGTTATATTGTGACTTCTTAGACTCCTATATATAGAAAGGAGGTTTTGTCATTTGAATTATCCAAGAATTGCTCATTTGTGTAATGTAAAGGAGGTTGCCCCATTGAAGAGGCTGAATTCTAAGGCGTTGATCTCTATTTTCTATCTTTTTGTGAGCTGGTTTCATAACATTTGGTATCAGAGCTGTGGATTCTAGGGTTTCGCTGCTCCAAATAGGTCATCGTGGAATTTTCGCTATAAATTTTTTTCTGCAATTTTTCAGAAGCTTAAAAAAAAGCCCATTTGAGAAGAAATTGTGTTGAACCTTGGGTACAAATTTAAGATCTTTTTGCACTACATTTTTGGAGATATAATTTGAGGAAATTAGTCTTTTTGTAGACTCTTGAATTACATTCCAAACAGGTGACCTATGGAAAATCATCATAACTTTATCTCTAAGCATCAGATTGAAATGTTGTAAGAAGGTACCGAAAGAGGACACACTGTAGTTTCTTGTGTAAATTTTTTAGTGCAAAAGGTCGAAACAGTGACACGTGGAACTTCATACAAGTTCTCTCTTCTGGAAAGCTCTATAGTCAAGTCATCTTGGGAGATTGTGCATAACACTTTCTTGGAGAATCCAATTTGGATCAGACTGGTGGCATTCGAAAGAGGACACGGAGGGCGACTACAGGTCACAATTTCAAAACTTAAAGACCCGAAAGTATAGAGTTACAGTCATTTCAATATCGAGCTCATAAAATCAAGAAAAAGCAAGATGATGAATTTTGATGGCAAGGATCCGGTAAATTGGATACTTCAGATGGAGAAATATTTTGATTTACATGGTGTACCATTGTTACAAAAGGTATGTATTGCATCTTCATATTTAGAACCAGATCAATTTTTATGGTATGAAGGGCATTGTTCTAGTAAACAACTTG
>APFE031112707.1:67060-88697 GCA_000404065.3 Pinus taeda
AAAGAGTAAAAGGGCTTTGTGACATAGTGGAAAGAAAAATTATGGAAATGAGGAAGCATACCCCTCACAACTATAAATATGGAACTGTTGTTCCTCCTAGCCTTCCACAACCTGCAAGGGTTACACCACAACAATTGGAAGAAAAAAGAGAAAAAGGGCTTTGTTACAATTGTGATAGCAAATGCACTAAAGGTCATAAGTGTGCTGAGAAGAAATTATTTTACATAGAATATGAAGAGGAGGAAGAAAAGGATCAAGAAACATCCAAAGAAGAGGATATACGCCAAGACCCCACCCCAGAGAAAGAAGAAATGAATCAGGCCATATCTTGTAAAGCATTGGTAAGAATTACCACTCATCAAACTCTCAAGATAGAAGGACATATCAAGAAGAAAAAGGTGCAAGAAGTGAAAGATCACATCGAGAAAGAATAAATGAATCCAACCATATCTTGTAATTCATTGGTCGAAATTAGCACTCCTTAAACTATCGAGATAGAAGGGCATATCAAGAAGAAAAATGTTCAAAAAGTGAAAGATCACATCGAGCATCAAGAAATGAATCCGACCATATCTTGTAAAGGATTGGAAGAAATTACCACTTCTCTAACTCTAAAGATAGAAGGAAATATCAAGAAGAAAAAGGTTCAAGCAGTGAAAGATCACATCAAGCATCAACAACAAGTTGTCCAACTTTTAAAGGATAACGCCACTTCGCTCCAAAATCAAATGAAACAATAGGTAGATCAACATTGTAGTGAAAAATGTTTTGATGGAGGTGATTGGGTATTTTTACTGCTACATCTCAAGCAAGATATTTATGAGAAGGAAATGTCGGCAATACTACATGCACTTAAAAGATGGCGACCTTACCGAATGGGAAGACTCTTCAAGGATGAGGATGTGGAAGCATTGTTTTGTGCTATTTCTATTATATAACCAGAATGGGTAAACGAAGCAAAGGATGAATGGAAGAAGGGTGAGGAAGTATGGCCACTTATTCAAAAGTTGCAAAAGATCCCAATTCAAACACTATTTCGAGAAATTGAAGAGGAAGGAAAAATCATAGTGGAACCTGGAGCAGTCACAGAAACAAGAACCTGACAGCTACAAAATTGATCAATTTCAGAGTATCTCATCAAGTGGAAGAACTTACGTGCTGAAGTTTCCACATGGAAGGACAAGAATTTTATACAGAAACATCAAGAACTACTCAAGTGTTGAGGACAACGCTTTTTGAAGGAGACGGGCATGTTAGGCCCCTATACTACTAGTGTAACCCCTTATTGTTATTAGTACAACCAACTTATTATATTGATGTACCCAGGTAGTGCCCACATTGTTACTATTGTGCCCCATAAGAAGCCCACTATTATTATTTGTGTGGCTTTATATTATTATTGTTAGGTTGGCTGGGTTATATTGTGACTTCTTAGACTCCTATATATAGAAAGAAGGTTTTGTCATTTGAATCATCAAAGAATTGTTCATTTGTGTAATGTAAAGGAGGTTGCCCCCTCGAAGAGGCTGAATTCTAAGGCGTTGATCTCTCTTTTCTATCTTTTTGTGAGTTGGTTTCATAACACCATCCATATTGAACAAGTATCGAACAAAGTTAAGGATGAAGGAAATGAGGAAAAGACATGTGAATTGACTCGCTAGAACTAAAGAAATTAATGAATGGTTGAAAAATGAATCATCAAATGGCATAGTCGAATAGAGGATCCTTTTGACTGAGCATGTAATTGACTAGTGGACTAACACAAAGATCATTGTGATATGATAGTTAGGGAGGATATTGATTTAATAATTGTTATAATAGTTACAACAGTGCAGTGCTAAGGTGTGTAGTCGAGGAGTGTCCTGACGATACTAACATTGAATTGGAAAAAATATTTGTGCCCTCAATATAAAGTGAAGTTCATTTTCAATCTGCACTAAACTTCATCATTTTCAGTGTACAATATTCAATGGAGACTTCAAGACTATTCCATATGCTTCCGACAGATTAGAGAAGATAGATGATGGAAGACATGATTAAAAAAGCTAAGCAAAGAACTGGTAGAAGGGTAGAGTTTGGTCGAATTGTTCACCTCAATCAACTTGGTTGACTTGATTAGTTGGCTAGAAAATATGATTGATATTACCTATAGAACTATTATTAACTTGTTATTCAACATTGCAAGTCTAGAGTTAATTTTTACAAATAAATGATAAATATATTACATGTAATAGATTCATGCTCAGAAAGTGACTTACATGAAGAGTGTCTATGGAGTCTAAAGTAGTTAATTAGTTTCCAACTCAATCGTTTAGTCATATTATAAGACAAACTATTTGTAGTTTAAATTAGTTTCCAGTTGATGAGATCGACTTCTTGTCGACACTCATAGGTATTAAGTTGATAGTTGTTGTAAGAAGCCCGATGCTGGAAAAAATAGTTTTGTAGTAGTCAAGTGAAATGTGTCCTTCATGCAATATATCAAATACAGACCCTATAAACCCCATATATCTCTAGAAAAAGGTAGCAACGATAGAAGAAGTGATAATATAACAGAGGGCACAACCATAGTAGAAAAAACTTACAACAATAGTAGAGAAATAGACAAAGTTGATGGAGCATCTAAGATAAGAAATAAAAACTCTTTGAAGAAAACATGTGCAATGGATGAGGAATGAATAAAGCAATGAAGAAAGAGATCAAAAAAGTTGAACACACACAAACAAAATTGAATCGAGAAGGTGACAATAACAACCTCGCAATATGAGAGTAGTGGAAAAATTCTTTGGATTGTGACTTGAGAAGCTAGAAAGTGGATAAATAGTAGGTTGGCTAAAGGATCAACTCCACCATAAGGCATGTGCAGGTGGGAGATGAGTATAGAATGACCCAGGTAATGCTATGTAGACATGATGGTGTAGCAAGACAGTGGAAGAGGACCTTGTTAGGTGAGTAGAAAAAGGGCATTGGAGAGACTCATAGACTGCACTAGTAACTGCGAAATTGAAGGTGAAGGATGAAAGGTAAATAAATCATAGTAGTATTGCTGCAAGGTTATTGTTGTCATTTGTGAGAGTTATCGTTGTCATTTGTGGAAGGTTCAATGTAATGATTTACAATAGTATTCATAGTGTCTTAATGGATGAATGGATAGTGGGAGATCGATCTATGCGATATCAATATAGGGCATAAAAAAATAAAGAGATGAAGAAAGTGTGGGGACATCCGAACAGAGACGTGAAGGGTGGAGAAGTTCTTAGATTTAATAAAAAGAGATTATTGCCTTTACATCACAGGCTTATTGCCTTTAATCACAGGCTTATTGCCTTTACATCCTGGCAATGGGATAAAAATAAAGCGATATTTTAATTATTAATAGCTATACTATGTACTGAAATGATGTGAATAAATCTTGGAAAAGAGAAATCAGTGGGAAGAAACCATGAATGTAGTGGGGGAGAAATTTCAATTATTAATAGCTATACTATGTACTGAAATGATCGTGAATAAATTTTGCAAAAGGAAATCAGTGGGAAGAAACCATGAATGTAGTGGGGGAGAAATTTCAATTATTAATAGCTATACTATGTACTGAAATGATGTGAATAAATCTTGGAAAAGGGAAATCAGTGGGAAGAAACCATGAATGTAGTGTAGTGGGGGAGAAATTCTTGGTTGTAGGGTATGAATTTAATAAAAGGAAGAAACCATGAATATATGAATTTAATAAAGAAAGTGGGGGAGAAATTCTTGGCTGTGGGGTAAGAATTTAATAAAGAAATTCTTGGCTATGGGATATGAATTTAATTAAAGGAAATATAAAAGGGAGAAACCATGAATATATGAATTTAATAAAGAAAGTGGGGAGAAATTCCTAGCTGTGGGGTGTGAATTTAATAAAAAGAAATATAGAAAAATGTTGTATAACCATCGCAAGACTTTGAAAAGTGAAATCAAATCAATTTAATAATAAAAGGAAAAAGTAATGAGATGCACTACCACTACTACCGCAGTGTTCTTTCAGAGGAAAAGAGATATCAATCGTCTTATCACGTGGAGAAATAGCAAATTGCAGTCCATGAAGTCAGAGATGTAGATTCATAGGATTTGCGGGGCCTGAGCTGTCTTCTGTTGAATTGCTCAAGTGGGAATAGGAAGTAAGAATTTAATTTTTGGAATGCTTTCTCCATTGTGGCTGGTTTTGGACAGTT
Source organism: Pinus taeda (assembly GCA_000404065.3). NCBI lineage: Eukaryota > Viridiplantae > Streptophyta > Pinopsida > Pinales > Pinaceae > Pinus > Pinus taeda. The sequence continues at coordinate 71,272 of APFE031112707.1, forward strand.
GGCTCGAAAACAATTATAGAGGACAATCGATCGATCAATTATAGAGGACAATCGAATGGATAGACTATTGTCTTTACAGGTTATCTAACTATGGTAATTATTACAATTTAGTGTAACTTTATATACAATTAAGTTGTTAGATATGATTATTGTAATTGAATTGGTGTTTAGATATATGTATAATTTTTGGAATTGAGATCCTAAATTATAAATGGAATATTTTAATATTTATATTAAATAAAATAATTTTATGTTTATTGGGTTGGGATATGTTTTAAAGTTTAATAAAAGAGTGATGTTGCACTGGTATATATGTTTGTAAATATTTATTTGTAGATTCAATTAAAGGTTAAAAATAATATAAAACCTTTAATCGAGGCATGTTGTAGTGTTTATTTAAATATTGATTTAATTAATAATAAAATATATAATTAATAAAATTAAATTTATTGTGTGGTAAATTTGTTCTTATTAATAAATTATCAAAAAATTAGATAAAAGAAAATTATAATATACAATATCAAATTAAAATACAGAATTTATATATGGTAATTATAAGTTAAAATTTATTTTACCATATAAATTAAAATAATAATTCTCTCAATTTAATTAATAAGCCATTAAAAAAAACATTTAAATGTTGTCTCAATTAATAATAAAAAGTTAAAAGTAATAAAAATAATAATTCAATTTGCTAAATTGTAATTTTGTTTAAAAGTAATATAGAGCTTTAAATGGGAGAGATGTTCTATTGTTGGCAAATGAGTGTAAACATTTAAATGTTTACTCAATTAGTAATAAAAAGTTAAAGGTAGTAAAAATCAACATAGATCCATCATCAAACATAAGTGGAGAGAGATCAAATTTCTTTATGTGCAAACTTTTTTAGAGTGCAAAATACAATGTGTTATTTTTCATTATTTAAATTGTATTTTTGAACGCTAAAGAGAGAGAGTATGTATAGAACCAAATAAAAATGTTAACCATACAAACTTATATATATATATATATAGAGATATATTATAGAGAGATGAAACTAATATCCCTGTAAATTAGTTCACATAGATCTTCAAATAGTTTATTTAAATCTCTTGTTTCAATATTTTTGAAAAGTTTAAGATTTAAACATTTGATTTACACATTGTTTTTACTTCTAATCACACACACGCACACACACACACACACACACATATATATATATATATATCACACTAAAATATATAACATATAAATAGTACCTATCAATTAAGATTTATACTTTACCATATAGGTTAAAATAATGACCACATTTAAATTTAATGAATATGTTGTTATGCCTTATAAACATTAACAATTTTAAGACTCCCATTTTGACAACCCATAGTTTTCCCATGCTATTCAACTCTAATGTAGCATATATAAAGGCATAAAATTCCAACAACCATATAGATATATATTTTAAAGAAAAAATTCCTTTAAATATAAAATGTAGAGCTATTTATGATGGATCTAATCTCAGCTAATAAAAATTAATAAAAACTAATAATTAAACCAACCTACATCCATTTTAACTCTGAACTACCAAATGCCCAAGGGGGTCAATTTTTTTTTTTTAACTCTAAAAGAGGTTTGCACCTCAAGGGATTTGATCTCTCTCGAAGCTTTGTAGATCCAAAGTTAAGATTGTTGAAAAGTGTAACTAGCTTAGGTCTTCATAATGACATGCAATTATGATTTTATGCAATGAGATGTGAATAAGAAAAGTAAAATTATTATATTGAATTGCTTCATGGGTTTCATGAGCAAGGGATTTTGTTTTTGAGTCAAGACTCCCATTGCGAGTCTTTAGGATTTATTTATCATCTAGTCTTAAAATGTTAGAGTCATTGTCATGTAAATGAAGTCATGTTACACTTTGTAAAAGGTCAATCATGTCTACGTAAAGTATCCTCCAAGAACTTCTCACCTAACCGCTTCAAGTCGGCCTACAAACGATGAATAAAATGTTAGATAAAGTTGGCCTAACTTGAGCTGCCAAGTCAGCCTAAAGGCCAAGTGAAGAGGTGTATAAATAGAAGAACTTAGCCTCCATTCAAAGTAAGCAATTTGATCTAAATTAGGTCTAAGAGAAGTGCAAGAAAAGGTGCAGAAGAAAGTGTGAAGTAAGAAAGTGAAAGGGTTTCTTCTAGGGTTGTGAAAGACATTCTTCTGGGAAAACGAAGAAGGGATCTTCTAGATCAGAGAAAAAGGTATTCTTTTGGGGCAGTAAACAAGATTCTTCTACGTATACAAACAATAATTCTTTTGGGACTTGCGAAGTAGGGTTTCTTCTGGGATAGCAAAGGGAGGTATCCTTTGGGGTAGCAAAAGAAGATTCTTTTGGGTAATTAAAGTAGATATCGAGTTTCTCTAGAAGACTTAGAGACTGAGATTCTCTAGGGAAGTTATGAAGTATTAGTAGAAAAGATAGAGACTGAGTTTCTCTAGAAGGAGCCGAGGAAAAGTAGTTCAAAATCAAGAAGAAAGGCGAAGGACAGAAGAGGTAGAGCATCAAGGTAAGTGACAAGGTTCTTGAGAGGATACTAGAGTCAAGGGTTTGTGTCTTGGTCTTGGTACTTATCAATTAAAGAGATCTAGAAGAAGAATTTTGATCGGGTTTTCCTCTCAAGAGGTGAGAGGTTTTTGCCCTCGCTAAAGAAGCCTACATACTATGTCACTTGTCTTTTATGCATATTGGTAATCGTCTTGATGAAAGAACACATTAATAAGCTAACAAAGAAAATACTATAATATTAAGAAGTGAAAGTGCATCACAAGCAATTATGAAGTAGAGAAATTGTTATCTTTGAATGCCCTAGATTTTTCAACATGGTATCAGAGCTCAGGTGTTGAACACAAGAAAGGGTAGTCAAGAATAAGTATAAGCAAGAGAATCAATATTCAAAAGAAAGACATCAAAGCAAGTCAAAGGTTATCAACAAGATATACATCAAATAACCCCTAGATCGAGCAAGGAAGTAGGAAGAAAGACCTAAGTCCTAACAACACTTTAGATATCATCACATCATCAAAGGAGTGAAAGATTTTCAAGAAAGGAGGAAGACTAGAACATTCAAGAAGGATCATGAATCTAGATCTCTCTCATCCATCACTCAAGAAGAATATCCTCTATCAACTTGGAGATTAAGGAGGAAGAAATAAACAATCACTCAAGTAAGTCTATGACTATATTTGATAATATCAAAATGTCTTTTTGCAAGGAATGCAATAAATTGGTTGGGGCTGTAAATTTCCTTGCATGGAAGAAAAGGATAGACTTAAACTTATTGAGAGTGAGGCCATGGATCAAATTAAGGGATTGATAACCCAACCTCCAAAATAATATACTCAAGCACATGCTACATACATGAAAGGAGAAGCGAGAGCCCAAAGGATTCTCATAAAATCTATAAAAGAATCTCTAATCCCATATGTATCATAATTGGAGATGACAAAAGCTATATATGAAAAATTGGTAGAGTTTATTTCCATAAGTACTGTAGGAGAAGTAATCTCTCTAAGGAAAGAACTCTACAAACTAAATATATCCAAGGAAGATGGAATAGCCTCATACTTCATGAGGATATCATAAATTCAAGATCAACTACAAGAACTAGGAGAAGTTCTGTCTGATAGAGAGATAAACATAATGGTACTAAATGCTCTATCAGAAGAATGGGGTAACTTCACTTCAATTTTATATGGGAAGAAAGAGACTACTCCATTTCAAGATCTTTGTTCACTCTGTAAGATCGAAGAAACCATACTAGGGGGAAGGATTGATGTTGGACCAAGTGAGCAGAATCAAGCATATGCTGCGATGACAAGAAGAAAAGGAAAATTAGGAAAGTTCAGTCCTCCAAAGAAAAGGAAGAACATGGATAAGATAAAGATGATATGGATGTCATGAACCTGGGCACTATAGAAGATAGTTTCCTAATCACAGTAAGGACAAGAGGAATAGGGAAGAATCCCACATTACTGAAGAAGTGAAAGAACTTGTGTCAAATAATCTTAAGAATGAAGAAATAAAATATCTCTACTGTGACTGAGATGATATTCTTCTATAAGGTAATTTCCACTTGTAAATTATATATAGGGTGTAGTGTAAATAAATAGTATGCATCAGATTAGAAAATAGCATCATATAAGCACTAGAAGTAAGAGCGCGTGACATGAGAAGCATAACGTATGTCTGGTACAAATCCTACTAATTACAAAGAATAGGAAACTCTTAGGAAACCTAATTAATACTTATAGAAAGTAGTAGAGGTCATAATCGTCTGGGACCCTCATATTCAACAAAGAAAACATCTGTTGGGTGAAGATATGAAACATCCTCAAGTTTATCTGATGGAATCCTAATCAAAGGATTCACCGATGTAGAAATAAAAGTAAGGTTTTCATCAGGAATTTCAATTTGTGGGATTCAAGGAGTGGTGGCATGATGAGATAACAGGAAAGAAGGATAAAATCCTTTCGAATGAAGTTTCTATAGGAAGTCTGGATGCTCGAAAGAAAAATGACGTATGTATTCATACATAGATAATTATGAAAGTGATGTTATATGGTTGAAAATAATATGGATCACTATTTCCATCCTGGGAAATATGATCAAAAGAAGAAAGGATCTCCTCCTCCGAAGAATTGCCACAAAGGGTAAGTCACACTAGATGAAATCAACATAATATGTTCTTGTATGAAAGATGAGGAAGATGACTATAATCAAGGAACTATGATTGGAATCTCTTGGGAATGAAGTGTGAAAATATAGGAATAGGTAATGATAATATGCAACAAAGGTATATGACATTCAACATCCAAAGTTCAAGAATATTTGACTAGTATATCTCCCAGAAGGATGTGAAGACTCTGATAGAAATCAAAAAAAGATAGAGACCCTTGTTAATAGATATCTATGGTAGATATGTCATTCTGCATGCATGATGCGGATAATTACAAGAAGATGTAATAGTGAAATATCATTATAGAAAATCTGTGTAGGTTAACCTGATAATGTAATATAAATCAAAGCAGAATATTATAACCTACTTCTACTATCAATTTGCGGAAGCTTAAAGATCGAGCTGAACAATATAACCAAAAGAAGAAGAATCAATGGCACAATACACATAAAAATACTTTGGGGAAAGCCTTAGCTAAAAACCCCACACTATTGTATTATCATACATGGTGGAAATACATAGGAATTATACAACACCTTAGCTCTCACAGCTAGCCAACTCTTAGTACAATCCTCACAGATGCTCACAGACAATCTTGGCTTCTCTCTAGCCTTCCTCTCTACCCTCCAAGCTCCTATTTCCTTGCATTGTTCCTTGTGGATGATTTCCTATTACCAAGTGGAAAATCAATCTTCAAAACTGCGCAATCCTCAAGGATGAATCCTTGACTACATGCATGAGTTTTCTCCATGAGAAAACACATGCCACTGATAGTACATTGTCCTTGAACTTTAATCTCAACTGGGTCTTTCTCATAATAGACATGCATGAGTTTCTCATGAGGGAATCTTCAGTTAACTGGAGTAGCACTAGTTGAGTGCATTAATGCATCAACTGATTGTTAACTCACTATTAGTTCCTCAAACAGTTTAGAACTAATTTAACTGGACTTAACTCAGTAAACTGAGTTAACTAATTAAAACTCAAATATAACTCAATATTATGTCCTTAATTTAAGGGATAACTCTTGCATGACTTGAGAAAGACTTCTAACTTGAATTTCTCCAACTAATTAATTTAAAATAAATTAGTTAAGTATTTCCAAGTAGCTGTTAAGACTAAATTCAATTTTAATTCACAATTTAATTCAAGGAAAAATTAAATTGGAATATTCTTGTTGCCATATTTCAACACTCCCTCTCAATAAGAAAATATTATCTGCCACCCCGATCCTGTCACTATGGAACTTGAATTTACACTTTGACAATGCTTTTCTCAAAATGTCAGCATCTTGCTCCTCTGTCGAAATATACTACGGAAACATGATCCTCCTCACTACACAGTCTTTGAGATGATGATACCGGATGTCGATGTGCTTGGACCTATCATGAAATACTAGATTCTCGGAGAGTTTGATACAACTCTGATTATCACAATAGATCAAACTCTAATCAAACAAACCAACTAGGATTTTCTGCATCCAGATCGCCTCACATGTTGCCTGACTTGCAGCCATGTATTCTGCCTCTACCGAGCTGAGTGCGAATGACCTCCATTTCCTACTGTGCCAAGAAACGGACACTAACCCAAGGTTGAAAATTCCTCCTCATGTGCTCTTCCAATCTAATGGACTCCCTGCCCAATCTGCATCAGTGAAGTCCTGTAGCTTCACTCCCTCTATCCATTTGTACCATAATCCATACTAAGAGGTGCCTCTGAGGTATCTCAATACATGCTTTTCTGCCTTCCAAAACATCTTGGTAGGTTGAATCATCGCTTGACTCAGCTGATTCACCGCATAGCACAAATCTGGTCATGTAGGGTTCACTAAGTACATTAGTGAACCCACAAGCTACCTATACACAGTAGCCTCTACCACTTCTCTTGAAGTAGCAACCTCTTTCCTCTAGCTACCTACTAGAGGAGTCTGCATGTGTTTGCACTTCTCCATGTGGAATCTCCTGAGTATCCCGTTAGCAAACTTTCCCTAAGACACAAAAAACTCCCCATCCTTCTGCCACACTTCCATGCCAAGGAAGTAATGCATGAGACCCATGTCTTTCATCTCAAATTCTCTTGCAAGGTCCTCCTTGCAAGACACGATCAACTAATCATCACCAGTCAAGATGAGATCATCAACATAAAGTACGATGATCAATGTGGAGTGCTAAAGAAGGTATGTTTTTGGTAATTATTTCAGCATCTTTCCATTAGAACTTACAAACCTTTTGCATCATGAACTCAGAAAACGATAAGGAATTGTAATAAAACATGTGAGATTAATATGCAAGATGAAAACACTGACAATTGTCATTTCCTTATGCAGGAAGAAGGGAAAACGCGAAACTGTCGTTCCAAAGGAAAGGACAAGGATGGGCTAACCACTATCCCTTTGACAGGAGACCGTATGCAAACAAGGCAAATCAAATCAAAGCAAATTAGCCCTGGAAAGGAAGTGGAGATATCAGCTCGGCATAGGAAAGAAAAGAAATGACTGAGGACTAACGGTTCGGCGAATCCCTCAGGATCTTTGATCTTGAGGGATCGCTGCTTTAACTATTTCTGCACTTAGACATCTCTTCCTTCACCATTATAAAAGGGGCAGCATTGTTAGCTCAAGAGAGGATATTTTATTATGTTTTATGTAATTTCCTTTAAGATCAAAACTTTGATCATCGAGTCTCGTTAAGAACTGATCTATTGTAATTCTGATTTATGCATTAATAAAAACTTGGTTATTATTTCATCTTTGAGTCTGGAATAACTTCAAGCGGTGTACCGCTGGAGGCTAAGGGCCTAGCCCTGGAGGACACTTGCTCCTGTACTATGACTTTTGGTTTATCCGTGTTTTGCTTATCAACGTTATTTGGTAACCTGATGTGTTTTGAAAGTTTACATCACATCCTCTGTTATGTTTAATTTATTAAGGTTTCTGAAGACAGAACTATTGTACTAACTCTGCATCGTATCACTGTTCTTTTAGGTGTTGATATGATACTGCTAGCCTTTATAGAATACCATTGTTATTTAATTACAGAGCCTTTTGTGCTGTGCACTTATTCATTAAACATCGTGGAATTCATCTTGGAAGTTATGTTCTTTGCATCTATAAACAACGTTGTTCTGTTTTGACATGCAGTCGTACTCTTTCTAACTGAGATTGATAACTGGATCATATTACTATTAAAGTGTGTTGTGTGTATATATGGTTTTCAAGCTTTCTTCTATAATTCATCATTAATCAGTGCTATTCTATTTTGATGTGTTATTCAATCCGCCTTTAAGAGTGAAGGATTGTCATTTGATTCCTGTAGATTATGTGTTACTGCTTGTTAGACTTAGTTGTTGTTCTATTTCTTAACTGCTGTTCCATTTCAGGATTGTTGTTATATTTCCTACTTGCTGTTCCATTTCTTATCTGCTATTTCATTTCCTGTCATTTGTTATTTTGGTATGTAGAACGATCTCAGGTTGTAGTGAGCATTGACATCTATTGTCCGGCTCCCAGATCCACAATCTGTTCTCTGGTTTCCTTTTCCATCAGTTTACAAAGAGATGGGTTATTGCTACCGAAACCTTAATTGATAAATTGCTTAGTTTTCTGAATGTGTGGTTTAATCTTTTGAAGTAGTTAGTTGTAAACAAGCATCTGTTTAATCTTGTATTTTCGAACACTGTGCTACTAGCATTACTCTCGCAAATGATAGCCTTAGACTGAGACACTCTTTGAAATAAAAAAATGATCCCAGATTGACATATTAATGTGAGGTAATTAGAGGTGAAAGAGATCGTTTTTATAGCTCCACATTTTGGCGCCGTTGTCGGGGAGAGTGTAGCCATTTGTTCTTTTTTTTTTTTCAGAGTAGAGTACTAATCTGCTAGGGAAGAATTGGGTTTTTGAAAACGAAAGGTAAGAACCTATGTGTAGAGCATGTAACAACCCTGCTCCTCTTCCGGCTTTCTTGCAGACTTGTTGCTGTTTTTTTTGGGTAGAGTCTAGTAGTTAATTTGTGTGCATGACTAAGCAGAAAAAGCCAGAAAAAAAATTCCAAACCTCTACCCAAGCCAGAAAAAGCTAAGGGGCCAGTGACCCTTGGCCAACCAACCTTCATAGATGAAATCTTCAAGAAAGCAGAATCTCAACCCTAAGTAGGACCCATAAAAGTTATTTCTAGACAGCCTACTAGCTCCCTTCAGGCCACAGGATCACCATTTGTAGCCTTTGTTGAGGTGCATAGTCAAATTAAAGAGCAGGACTTTCAAGAAATCAAAAATTCTACTCCAGAACTATTGCAGGAAGGGAATTTTAGTAATCTTTGTGAAGTAGGAGGAGAGACAGGGGAAACCGAGGAACCGAGATCTCCTCTTGAGACAACTCAGCCATTAAACAGCCCAAACAAGGGAAGTGCTACAAAAATCATCTTTGAAGAAACTCAATCTCCTCAGACATTAGGCACTCTCATTATCCCAGATAGAGGAAGTGTTATTAAAACTATTCTTGTTAAAGCCATTCCCCCTCAACCTAGGAATACCCTCCTAGATATCCCAGAAGGTTATTGGCATATATTCGACCAAATGGCTCAAAACCAGTGAAACACCCAGACCTTTACATTACAATACCCCATAGTGGATTCTACAGCAAATGCGCCTATGAAAGCAATCCCTCTTCAACATATCCTTGCATTCCATGTTCTTACATCAGAAGACCCAGATGCATTTTTATTTAAATTCAATGTACTGTGTAGGGGATATGATTACACCACCGACCCCCTGAAACTGAAATTGTTTCCCTCTACATTAAAAGGGGCTGCTTTAAGATGGTTTATGGGATTAGGCGGCGGGTTTATAAATAACTAGGATCAAATGAAAGAATCTTTTCTAAAAAATATCAGGACTATTGCAGGTCTAGAGAACTGAAGGACGAAATATTCCAGATGATAGCTAGACCAAACAAAACATTAGAGGAGTATGTGGAATGTTTTCAATATAATCTACAAAGATTTCCTTATGCATCACTGCCTTACCTGATAATGTATTAAAAACAACATTAATAAGGGGCATGAAGGAACAATGGATTGAAACATTAAACATTATGGGAAAAGGAGATATTTATCAAGAAAATTTTGCTGACATTATTGATTTATGTATGAGGAGCTCGAGAGGTAGCACACGAGTAAAACCAGCAGAACATGATCGGTTTGTAAGAGATAATAAAATTTCGACATAAGGAGTAACGCATGTAGAAATTGGAAATTTATTGGAAAATTTTAAAACTGATATACTAGGGACACTAACTACACAACTTGATATTATGCAGGCCAAACAGAAGCAAATGGAGGAAGAATAGAATTTGGCAATCTTCTGTCTTCCGATGTAGGAAAAAGTATAGCCATAAGGAGTGTCCACTGGATGCAGTCCAAACATGCGCATCTGCACAAAATATCACCTTACGGAAAGCTGTCTCTCACTTCCTGGATTAAAAGCAGTATATAAGGAAGTAGAAGAAGAGACAGAATCGGTGTATTTGCTCAACCAGCACCGTCAGTGGCAGCCGCGACAATCTGGTATGTTTCCAGACCCAACTTCTTTTTTTCAGCCTCCGCAGTATAATGCTTAACAATATAATATGTGGCAAAGTCAATTTCAACCCCCATTTCCAAATTGGTCACCACAGTCGTTTACTTCCTCAACCCTGTGGCTGAATCTGGCAAGCCAACCTGGTTGGCCAAATCTTCCTTGTACCCCACCATATTGGCAAAGTAACACATACCCACCAAAATGGACTCCTCCTACTTCACAAAGTTAAGCCTGGCAAACAAATTGGAAGAGACTGATGCATCAGCCAGTAGGAATCATTCCGCTCCCTCAACCTACATTGCCAGCCTTACAACAAAATCCCTAGTCTAATCTGAGACTGCAACTCCGAGCCCAACCCAACCCTAATCCAAATAACAGACCGGTCCAATCTGTCCAAATCATATAAACACCAGAAATAGGAGGCGATGTAAGGGAATTTAATGATCTTTAGTTAAGATCTAGGCTTATTATTGAAACCGAGGGAGATAAGACAGTTTAGGTTGAAAATCAGTTACCCATAGATCATCTATCACAAGAAGAGGATGTGAATAAACAACAAACTCATAATCAAGCAACCACATCCTCTCCCCCATTCTCGGAATGATTAGTTATACCTCGACCTATACAATATCCTGATTTTGACCATTCTGGGAGAATTACAAAATTTGTACATAAAAATTCCATTCCTCCAAGCCATTCAAGACATCCCGATATACGCAAAAACTATCAAAGAATTGTGTATAAAGAAAATAAGGAAGAATATAACAAATAATCAAAGAGTCCAAGTAGTCAGCACTCTATCTGAATTATTATCAGGAAAAGAAACACCCATTAAATACGAAGACCCAGGAAATCCAATAGTAACTGTGCAAATTTATGGTCAGACCCTTTCCAATGCCTTAGTTGATCTAGGAGCTACAATCAATATCTTAACAAAAACTACTTGCCAAAAGATAGGCAGTACATATTTAGAACCCACCTCTACCTTGCTAAAATTGGCTGACCGATCTGTGGTTAGGCTAGAGGGCACACTACAAGATGTCATGGTCTCTGTTGACTCCTAGGAATATCCAACCGATTTTCTGATAATAAATCCCAAAACCCAACTTGATGGACATCCATTGATTTTAGGTGGACTTTGGCTTGCCACTGCCGATGCTTATATTGGTTGTCGGCAAGGAAATATGACCATTGCTACTAGGCTTTGTTTAAGCCATGAAAAATGTTATATGATGATGACTGAAGGACTTATCCTAGGACACTATATTTCAGCAGTTGGCATTCAAGTAGACCCAGCCAAAATCCAAATAATTTTGCTTATTCCCACTCCTACCACTCAAATGGAGGTACGCATTTTTCTTGGACTTTCTGGTTATTATAGGAGGTTTATAGAACATTATTCGCATAATGTTGCACCTTTGTATGCACTAGCTGGTAACGTTGATTTTCTGTGGATAGAAAAATGTGAACATGCTTTCAAGGATCTGAAGAAGCTCGTGTCCATAGCCCCATTCCTTCAAGGACCAAACTGAGATTTGCCATTTCGGATATCATCTAATGCCTCAGATACAACCATTGGAGCAGTCCTTGGGCAGGAAGAGGATAAAAAACCATATGCAATTTATTACATCAGCAAAAATTTATCTCCTACTGAATTAAACTACACTGTTACTGAAAAAGAATTTCTAGCTATAATACATGTTGTCAATAAGTTCAGACATTACATTACTGGATATCCTGTTATCTTGTACACAGATCATTCCGCCGTAAAATATTTAGCAAACAAGCCTATCACAAATGGCAGAATAACTAGATGGCTGATTTTATTGCAGGAATTTGATATTACAATCAAGGATCGACCAAAGAATCTAACCCTAATGAGCGGAAAAAATTGTTCAGCAGAGTGTTCGATTTTCTTGGATTGGGGGCTATTTGTTCCACACAGGGGCAGTGTTATAGCTCTAAATCTCACTATTATGGTTTTTGACGCTGCACTCATGGCCTAGGGCAACTCCTCCTTCCAGACCTAGTCCCAAAATTAAAAAACAGTGTTTTATTCCTTGTACGCGACATTTCCCTGAGTTAAACGCGTGTATACGTGGGTAGGCATATACCCAACCCGCGTATATGTATTAAAACACTTAAAAAAATATAAAACTCCTTATTTTCGGGCGGAGATCACGGGTTTTACCTACTGATCACCTGTTAGTGCCCGTGGCCCAACTGTTCCCAACCAACTCCTAACTAAAAAACTACTTTGGGAGTGGTATAAAAAGACCTCAAAGGGAAGGCCTAAAGGAGGAGAGAAGAGAGAGAAAGGTTATTATACTGAAAATTTTCACCTGACCAGGTCTAAAGACCCTTGTGCCTTCTGCACTTCCCCCATTTGTACAGGAAACCCTTGTTTCCTTGTGTGTCGATGTTCATTTATTAGTTATGGCATCATGGAGTGAGTCTTGGAAGGAGATATGCTAAAGGCTTAAGGTTGGACGGATCCGGAAGGAAGCTTCGCTTGGAGCCTGCGAAAGGCTACTCAGGTGATATTACTCCTTTTGTACATTCTATTTGTCTATAATAAAGAAACACATCTTGGTTCCTGATATGTTTCTTCTTTATGTTTATGATGTTCATGCTTGAATTTCATATGTGAATGGTTGTTTAAAGTTCATAACTAACTTCCTCCTTTTATAACATAAAGATGATTTCTTTATAAGTCTTTTTCCATACACTGCTATATTATTTGGAATTGGATGTTTTACAGGACAAAGGAGCGAAAGGGACTTGAAGAAGGGTTTGCACCCTTGAGAAACTTCTCGAACGTAGGACCTGAGGTACACCCTTCTTACTTTAGAATTTACTTTTAATAGCATAATGGTTGTGTGAATGTGTGTTTCTCTGTTTAGACAACTTTTAGTCTACTAGGGTTTCCACCCAAAAGCCCTAGGGGAGCAATTCCCACAAGAGAATTGGTGACTCCACTGGGGACAACACTCTTGTTGTTCCTAGTTTGGGTGTTTGTCAAGCCAATGAGGGCTCAGTTGCTTGTTGGTTTGCTGTTACTGTGTGGTCTGTTTTCGAACTCTAAGTTTTGCCAGTTTCTTCAGTTTGTTTTTTATTTTTCTTGAAATCTTTCATATACGTTGTTTTTATTAGTGCGTATATGCTGGTTTCCTCAAGCACAGTCGCGTATACACGCAATCTGCACATAAGTATAGTCACGTATATATTGCAATTTTCAAGATTTATAAATTTTTGTGTCTGTTAGGTTCCTATACCAATAGGTTTCATCTTTCATGATTGACAGTGGAAGGGCTAAATATGTTCATCATTGCAGGCTGCAAAGGTTCCATATTTTGTGTACATGCTATAAAAATTAAAAAATGAAAAGAGGGTATGCCTTAAAAGAATAATCAAAAGGCAAGAAAATCAAGTGGTTAAGAAAAAGTGAAAATGAACCCCAAACTAAAGACCAGGAAAGTGGCCAGTCAAAATGCCACTACTAGCTTTTGGGCAGTATCATGCTTTGCAAATATTGCTGCTAATCATACTTGATGGATGGCCCAATAATATAAACTGGACCATGCAATGGTTAAATTGCTTGCTGCAGAATAGAGAATGTTCCCTGACCAAACATCTCAAGCTTGGCAGATGACTAGCTAGGTAGATAAATAAAGGTGCCCAACTGCTTAATCTAGGGCCTTGGAAGAAATAAGGGTAGGTTTTAGATAGGAGGGCAGTCAAAAGAAAAAGAGGACAATCAGGGTCTGCTAATTCAAGTGCACCCACTTTAAATGAAGAAAAAATGTTAGCATTACTAGGATGGGTAAGTAGTACAAGGTTGCAGAAATGGAGGGCCATCACCAATTGGCTTACTAAGTGCAAAAACTCATGCCACTCAGGGTATTGGCATCAAAAGCAGAGAGTGGAGGACAAGCGTTGGAAGCATGTCTAATTTCCCCTATTTTCCCCCAAACTTCATTTTACTAACACCCCCAAGGGCCTTGAGATCTGCTCAGGTGTCCAGTTCCACTTCATTTCATGATAAACTACTTGGTCAAACTATGAAGTTCAAACATGAAAAGAAGCCACATTTTTTGTGTAAAAAAATCTTTCTCATCATTTCATTTATCCTCAAAATCCTAAGTTACATTTTACCTATTAGAACTTAGCTTTACCCCTTCATTCACCTCACAAAGTCATATTAACCACTAATGTACTATTTAGCTCCCTAACTTCCCCCTTTCCCTAATTCTATTAGAATCTATGAAAAAATTCCCAAAAAAATATCTATAAAAAACCCTCCCCCTAGCACTATAGCTATATAACCCTTATTTGGGGAAATATTAACCTATCTGGGGTTGGTATTAACCCCTTTGACCCTAAACTATGGCTTCTTTCAAGAAACTATGGTGAAAACCAAAAAAAATTGAAACCCCGCCATCATTAACCCATGCACCCCTTTTTTCCGCCTTAAACCCACTTTATTATAAAGTTTTTTTTAATTAAAACAGTTTATAATACATACGCCCAGAAAACCCATATCCTAATGTTTTTACCCCTCCACGCCCGATTTAATTAAAACCCATTTTAAATATTTGGGTGGGTCCCCCTTACCTAACGCACCGTCGTGTCATGATCGCCGCCCACCGCACGATCGTTGACCCCGCCCATCTAATGGTGGGCGGTCATTCCTGTGGAGAAGCCGCCCGACCTTTTGCGTCTGGGGGATGGGTGGTATTTCCGCCGTACCCCTGCCATGCGTCAGGCGCCCGCGGTGTTCGCTGCCCCCCCGATACCACTTACCGCCCTCAGCCCTTCCGGGGAAACCACTTACCACCTCCTCCCCACGCTGACGTCACGCCCCCGTCAGCATGACGTTACCCATCTTTGTCGCCACCATGCCTCCATGTCGCATCCATGTCACCCGTCACCCTGTCCACCCTGCCACCGTGTCACCGCCACCTAGGCACCCACGTCAGCTGCTACGTCACCCATCCGTACCTGGGCCCATGATGACGTCAGCATGATGTCATCACCAAAAAGGCGCCAATATGCCAAAAATGCATAAAAAGGCGAGAATTAACCGTTATTTCTCATTGTTTTTTACTATTTCCGGAGCTCCTCTGCATGCGAAAATCGACGTGCAACGGTCAAAACACAAAAGCCACCCGCCAAAGTTGCTGGCACATCCATTATCAACCCGAGTACTTGAAATTCGACCGGTGCAAATGCCTCCCACGCCATAAAAACCAGGTATTTGCCGCAGGCGTCCTCATTACCCACTCTTCTCCTTTGCTATCCTAATTTCTTGCTTAAGAACTCTGTCAAAAGCTCCCCATTGATAAATTGACCACTGAAATTTACTTAAGAAGCCAATAAAACCCCTGCGTGACAAAAATCTTGAAGAAACCCGTGTCCCTCTGTAAAATTCACAATTTTACCACAAAAAGAAATTGAAGGAGCCGAGCTACCGGCTAGAAAACTAATTTAGCAGTTCCCTCACCCCTGCTAAAGAAATTCCCTGAAAGTAACCAGCTAATTAGCTCAGCACACTCTGGTTCTTCAAAACAAAGTGCCCCACAATTCATTAAGCCTCTATAAAGCCTCCTTACACTGCCAAGCTGCTCACTGCAAAACAGAGACTAGCAAGCATTCATCAGCATTTGTATCAAGCATGAAAATCCAGTAAAAATCCAGCTAGAACCAGAAAATGGCCACTCCAGCTGCTCGGGATGTAGCTCCTATAAATCCACCTAACAAAGAACTGGAATCTATGCCACTGGTGGACAGTGATGCCCTCATTACAGACTTTGTGGCAGAGAGGAATCACTTACAAACATATTTCTAGCTAAAAAACAGTGACTTGGACAACAGTGACCTGTATGGCATTTGGGAATCCAATCTTCCCACCTACTTCCTGCCTTCTATGAAAATTTTCCCTGAAGTCATCCACCTCTGTGCAAACAATTATGACCAGAAACTCAGAGCTGTGAAGTCTCCATCTCGGAGCATCCTCTTTTATATAACATCAGATTCCATCAACCAAATGCTGAACTACAGGTAGACCCAGCTGCTATACCCCTTCTCCATAAACTACTTACTAGATGAGGGCTCCAAGCTCTCTAGCATAGACATTGCTGCAATAGCCAGGAAATTCATGAAGGCAAACTGCCAACCTTCTGGGCCACCTCCTTTTTCTTATGCAGATTTCAATGAGGTAGGCAAGCTGCTGGTAGATATGCTAACCTCTATGCTAGGGTTCACTACAAATGAGCATGTTGATCTAACTGTGTTGGTCATGCTATCTGCATATAGCCTTGTGAAGCCCCCTGCTATGAAGTACAATTATGCCAAATATATTGCCAATAAGATACATGATCAATTGTCAAGAATGAAGAGGGAGGCAATATTCAAGTATTCCTCATACATCTATCACCTATTCTTGTACTATCAAACAGATTGCTTTTAGTGCCCAATCAAGAAGCTATACTCACAGGGAGAAAGGCGTTCTGTCATCTTCTGGTCTTCAGTCTTCCACCAAGTCCAGAATTCTCCGTACTCATACTGTGAATTTATTGACCAGTTTGTGTATCCAGTCACATGCCTCTTAAAGAGGACCCCTCCTATCAGATTGTCCAAGGATATGTAGAAAATCTTGCAGCTATCCAGGAGTTACAGGATAGGTGATTGGTACTTGTACCAGAATCACACAGTCATCAGAATCTATGGTTGTGAGCTCTGTCCCTACAGGCTCCCAAAATATGTGCCTATGAGGCTATTTGCCTTGGAATATTACAGACAGCTTATAAAATCTGATCTGACACACTTCCACAGTGCCAAGAAGAAAGCCAACCTAAAGTTCAGAGACCACCTAGTCCCATTTGTCACGAACAAGAAAGATGGTTGGCAAGAAGCTGATCAAATACTAGGGCAACAACTCAAACTCAAACGAAGCTTCTAGTGGGTCCCTTATGACCCTGAAGGTTTCACCAGTGCCAGGAGGGTCAAATATCGGCTGCTAGCCTATAAGAATTGCCCATACCCACAAATACAACACTTTGCCAACCAAGATGAATGGGTACCTGAATCAATAGTAGAGGAATTGACTCAGGAAGAAAAAATGGAGCAGACTGTAAAGGACTTGGA
>APFE031112707.1:112279-137609 GCA_000404065.3 Pinus taeda
AATTTATACATTAAGTCCCATTTAAATAACAATTTTTAATTTTTAATTATCAAACAATAACTTTTTAACTAACCTTTAACACCATTTAAATTATTTTTTTATTTTTATATATTCGCATAATTTAACTAATTTCCATTAAATCTTGACTCTGGTCCTAAAGTCAAAATTAGCCGTAGTCAAGATAAACGTTAGAGTCTCTGCTCAGACTATTTAACATGCTAAGCTGGATTTGTTTCTTCAACTTGTCCTGACGATGAACCACACTTGTTGGTTCGAAACGCGTCGACAAATGATTTATCTTGTGATTTACGTCGAAGAATTTCTCTTAAACATCTTTTGTTCATTGATGATGGGTTGTTATTTAGTGATGGTTTAAATTTAAAATGGTTATTGTTTAAAGCTTTAAATATTTTTTTGTCGAGCTATGGGCATGGAGATTAGTACATCAAAGCCTTTAATGTTGGAAAACTTATTTTAGAAGATATGAAATTATTCTTGAACACCGTTTCCTAGGTTTCTTTCGCTAATGTTAATCATTGTTTGAAGTATTTGGGCTATTTTATAGAGCCAAATGATTATTATATGGTTGACTAGAGATGTTGTTGGAGATGTTGAAAAGGTAGAGAAGAAGATAAGTGAGTGGTGTTGCAGGTGGTTGTTTTTATGAGTGTTTTTTGTTCTTGAAGTACGTTTTGGAGAGTAATTTTTTTTTTTTTTTGGATGTTTATGGCTAAAAATTTTAAAGATATACTTCAAAAATTCAACAAAAATGTTTTAGTTTCTTATTGATAGGAAATAAGAACAAAGAATGGGTTTAATTGTTCAAGTGAGAGTCTTTGTGTTCATCTAAAGAAGCTAGGTGGATGGGGTCTTAAGCATGTATTTTTTCTTGGATAGTCCTTTGTAGCATAGAGAGTTTGGCATTGTCTTTTTGTTGATAGTTTCTAGGGTTAAATTATGAAGAAAATAATTCAAAAGTGGTTTTTTTAGGAATGGATTCAATTTGATAGGAAGCTAATATATGGTGTGACAAATATTTGAAGTTGTTCAGTAAGTTCTCTTCAGTAATTTGATTCTGGATTGTTTCGAGGATTGGAATTGGTACCAAAGCTTTGTTGGGAAAGGATCCTCAGTGTGGATGGGGTTTTGTTTCTTTTTCATTGGAGGGATTAATTGAGGTGTTCAAAACTTGAGGTTGTTTCACTGTTCCAGATGCAACTATTATTGGTGTTTCTCAAAACTAGAACAAAGCTTCCAATTTGGGTTTCATAGGGTCTATCTATAAGAAATGGTTCAATTTTATTATGTCCTTATGTCATGTAGGAGTTTTTCTTTCGAATCTAGAGGACTCTTAGATTTGGTCTTGGAATGGTGGTACTAGTGTTCCGACTACTAAATTAACCCATGAGGCATTGTTGGAATATTAGAAAACTATAGAAGCTAAGTGGTGGTTTTGGTTTGTGTGGAAAGGAAATTCCCCTTATAAGCTTAAATTGTGTACATGGTTTCCTTTTCAAAACAAGATCTTGACTCAAGAAATTTTTTGCAATTGGGGAGGTATTAGTGTTATAATAAAAAGAAATGGTGGTTCATCTCTTCAGAGCTTTTTCATTAGTGAAGTGGGTTTGGGTTGAAGTTTGTAAAATTTTAAGTTGTTTGGGTTTATGTTCTTAGGCTTCTTTTGATTCAATGATGAGAAATTGGGTCAGTGATTATCAAAGTTTAAAGAGGTTCCTTTATATATTAACTGAGGAATCTAGAGGTATAGAAACTCAATTTTATTTCAAAATAAATTTCTAAGATGTTGATTGGTTTTATAAGCTATGGTTGAGGTCTTTATTGAGTTTTAGAAGAACTATTTTCAAAATTATTCTAAATTAGAATTTGCTTTGGCTTTTGATTTCACTCAACCTTGGTGTTTGTTTGATGATGCAATATATGGTGTTCAGGATGTTGTGGCATACAAATTGTCCTTTTCCTTAGGAGACACATTCTTTTTTTCTATATTATGTTTGGGTGAAGGTGTTGGACACCTAATCCTCTAAGGGTTGGTGTAGAATGTGAGCTGTCAGAGGGATATTGAGAAATGACAACAATAAATTTTAGTTTAAATTTGTCCTTGAATTTAAACTGTGATTAAAAATTGAATTATATTCTTATAGCAACTTATAAATAGTTAATTAAGTTTAATTAACTTAATTAGCTTAGGAATTTCGAGTTGGAAGTCTTTCTGAAGTCATGCATATGTTCTCCCTAAGTTTTAGGATTCATTTTGCCAACATAAATAGGTAACTCAAATTTTACATCAAGTTTCAAAAGAGATGTTTTCTTAGGTTTCTTTTATGTTTCAGATTCTGCACTGGAAGAAGAAGACGACGATGATGATGACGGAGATGATGGAGGTGAAGGTGGTTTATCGGCCTTGCCTTTACCTTTTTCCTTCTTCAATGTCTTTGAAGTATAAGTTGCATCTCTCGCCTTCTTGTCTTCGTAAATTTCTCCCAACATCTGCTGCATAGTTAAGAATGCTTGTTGAAACTTTTCATCACTCATCTTAGTTTCAGTATTTTCACCTGCATCAGATCTTGTCATGGTCAACTTATGAACGACTCTTCGCTTTCCAATCTCTTGATCAATCTGCTCAAGGATTCCTTCTCCACGTTGCGACTTTGACCTAGTTAACATTCAATGGAAAATTCTACAAACACAACCTACTCTGATACCAAATTATATGATATGAAATGATCATATGTTAAAACTAAAGTAGAATTTATTATGCCATTAATGAATAGAATGTTAACTGAAAGTGTTGAAATCGTGAGAACTGCTTGAGAAGAAGACTTTACGACAGAAAATAAAACATAAGAAAGATGTAAAACAGAAGTGAAAATAGCAAAACACAGCGATACCAGATAGCAAAATTGATTACGGAGTTCGTCCCTGATGGACTATGTCTCTGGGTCCACTTTCAAGATGGGCGACCATTTTATTAGGATTGAAACCAAGGATATCGATTACATAGAAATTTGACCAAACTGAATATGCACGCATGCACTTTAGGTCACTGTCATAAGAAATCCCTCTGAACCATCTTTCCAACGCATGTCATGGTTCCCAAATCTGACTCTGGATGCTCCTGTTACACTGAAAACAAAATCGACTATAACCTCCAGAACCTGCATACAAAACCCAAAACCACTCTCCTTCTCTTCAACGAGCAAAACATCCTTTTAGAACCCTCCAAGTATATTCGAACTCCTTCTTCCTAGTTTAGGAATGAATTCGATGATTTTAGGGTTTGTTGGTTTTGGTCTAACCATGTTTTGCCACCTTAGGGATAAGGTTACATGGTCTTGTTATTAGTTTAAATGCCAAAACAATCAAAAACCCAAATATAAACTTTATAATAAAACATAGTTGTTGGCGGATTGCTGACCAGGCAGAGGAGGTTCTCTTACTGCATGTGACTATCGTGGTCTAACCGCAGACTGCCAACTCCGCAGTCACCATCTTGTGGTTCCAGCTAGTGATGCGGTGGTGGTTTGTATGTAACAGTTATCCAACGACGGTGCTACTAATGGTCCTAACTCCCGTCACTAACCCTAACAGTTAATCTCTGCAACTGTTCACAAGGAATAGTTCCTGTTGTGGTTACGGTTAGGTGGACTCCCACTTTGTCGTTTGTAACCCTGACTGCTCGACCGCTCACATGGCTGCAGTCATAGTTAACTTCACTGCTTGGTTTCCAAGCCCGATGGTTAACATAACCCCGATGGCTTACCTTTGCCACTCACATGGAATAGTTTTTGACGTGGTTTTCTCCATGGTTTGGATTGTTATCCCATTTGTAATGTTTTTTCTTTGATTTTAATATGGTCGAGAGTTGTTTAACATAGGGCTATATGTGTTGTAATACATGGCTTTGGAATATTGGTTTAGAACTAAGGTTTTATACATAGGTTTGTATTGTAATTTGTCTGATAGTTTTAGGACTTAGGTTTTTGAGTTAGGTATTTAGTGTATGATTAGGTTAGGGCTTTAGGGTTTGATTAGCATAATGGCTTAGGTTCTTAAATCATTTCGTGCTAAAAAAAAAAACCATTTACACCAAATTGTCACAAAGTGACATTTACCCACACACATATCTTTGACACCAAGTTGCATTCACGATGACACCACACAATGAAAAATTCGTCAACAACCATATCCTGCAAAGTGGACGACAACCACATGTCGACAACCCAAATCCTATGAGGCGGACGACAAACACATGTCGACGACCAAATCCTGGAGGAACTGATGACAACCACGTGTTGACAGCCAGGTACATACCATATCACCATGAAAACCATTGACGTCACCTGAACAATCTAAACCATAAACATCACTGTCGAAATTTATGACACCGGACCTGAATGCTAATGATGACATTGAACCTGTGTAACTGATCTGACGAGATCCTCCTAGATCAGTTATCTGGTCAGTATAAAGTTTTTATACCTAGAAGAATTTTGCAAAAATTCATAATGGAAAGGACTCGATTAAAATAATACATGGATTGAGTGGATGGTTTTAGTAATCCTTGAAGGATTACATACTCAAGATATCTAGATCATCTTGGGATTGAAAGCTAGGAGTACAAAAGTATAACCCGATGTTGAAGATCACTTTCACTATTAGAGCGAGCTATGATTAGCTCTATCTTGATTAGGTCAATATAATTCCTTTGTCAATGATGACTAAAGGAAATTTGTATTTAAGGTTTATGGCCCAAACCCTATCATAGACTGAAGAAAGTTTAGCACCATTGAAAAATCTCAATATGATGATATGCAAAGGGAAGAAGGATCCATGTAGCTAATACTTGAAGATCTCCATGAAAGACTAGTAGCTAATGTATTCCCACAAGGGCTTCAGTCAATGAACCTCTAACATAGCACGTGCGTTCGTGGCATTCTAAACAATACCCTTAATTTGACTAAGTATTGGAAAATAGCTCTAAAAATCACATTATTTAACCCCCTACCAATATGAACCCAATATAACTTCCCAATTTAAAAACCCCTACTTTCACTAGATATTGTAGGTATCCATTTTTTCATTGAAAATTTTTATACCCCTTTATATTTTTGCATTAAATTTGAGCTCCATTTCTTATATCTTCCAATATAAAACCCCTTTACCCCCTATTATATGTTAAATATATTATGTCATTTTTCCCTCAATAAATATCCCCCAATATGAATGCACGTGGTATGGTATTGCTCCTCCAGTGAAGCCCCCGCGTTCGTTCCGTAATCAATAGGGAATGCAGATTATCTTCCCGTTAAGAGGGAGTAATTATGGACATTATATTATCTTCTTCATGTGTCATTCACTAGGCGAGGAATAATAGTTGTATGTCTAGTGAAGTCCATGGAGGGAAAATGGAGTCTGGAGGATTAGATAAGCATTTAATATTTCCTTGAGGACAGAGAATCCAAGATAGGAAGTAGACTGACACTCTTTGAGGATTGGACAAGTATCTAAGATAAGATTGGTCAAAGAGGACTAATATTATTTGAGGATTGGGAATCCAAGATAAGTATAGTCCTAAAAGGACATACCTAGTGAACATTTAGATGGGGTATGTGCCTTAATAGGTATTGTGGTGTCTCACGTAAAGCCTCCCAACATTGTGCTTTGATCTGGTAAAAAGATAGATCTTATTGGTGAAGGCCTTGCTATGTTAACAATGTTGATTATGATGTTGATGCTTAAACATGGCTTATCAATCTAACTCTTATTATGAGAATATTCTAGTTTGAGAGATCCATTATCGTTGTAAATTATGAACCACTCCCTAGTTAAGAGGAGTGTTGGAGAATGTAACTAGTTTTGGTTTTATTCATTATATTTATGTAAAAAGAAAAAGAAAAAAAATAAAAATAATTATTATTTTTTAGAAAAGCATGTTCTTCCTGCTTCTAGGTTTTGAGTCCAAGAGTCAAAGGCCTATTTTGTACCAACTGTAAAAGAAAAGGAAAAATAAATTTTTAAATGTAATTTTGGGAAAGAAACCACTCTAGGTGCCAAGACTGTCTACATGTCAAGTCATCCTTGCCCTAATGGACATGTCTATTCCTCCCCCCTTTGAACTATATAAATAGAGGTAAGATGGAGCTTATTTGGAGACACACACTTGACGATTTCTAATTTTGGGAAAGAAACCACTCTAGGTGCCAAGACTGTGTACATGTCAAGTCATCCTTGCCCTAGTGGACATGTCTATTCCTCCCCCCTTTGAACTATATAAATAGAGGTAAGATGGAGCTTATTTGGAGACACACACTTGACGATTTCTAATCTAAAATATCACAAAGAGGGCGGAGAAGAAGTGGAGGACCGAATTCTAAAAGAAATAAGTTCTTCTTGAGCTAGGGTTTGTGGAAGATCTTCCTTCGTACATTTATTATTGTCACAGTCTCTTGCTGATGGATATTCTAGAAGGAAAGGAGGCTTGACCTGCCATCTAGAGATGGATTTTTTTTGTGGTCATGGATCTTGGATATCTCATTTGATTTGATTCTATAAGAAGAGAATTTTCTAGGTTTTCCCCTTGGAGGAGTTCTTCCCTGGCATGGAGCCTATATCTTGTGTTCTTTTGTTTTCAATGATATTCATGTTCTTGTATTATGGTAATTGCTTGATGAAAGAAGAAAAACACAATGATAATAATTCCAACAACTATCACAAGTAATTATCATGAAGGAAAATCAAGCTTAATTTATAGTTATCCTAATTTTCCAACATAAGAAATGATATTTGGTGCCTAATATTATCCTTTTCCCAAGAAAGGTCATAAACCTTCCAAGTATTGCTCTTATTCCCAAGGGTGGGGCAGGAACATGGGGTTAGAAATTGTAGTGAAACCTTGAGAATATCAACAAGAATATCAACCATTTCATTCTTAAGCACAAACAATTGCTTATCATGAAAGCATATCCACTTACAGTAATGGGATTAACCTTGATAACAATGAGGAAATTTTGTCCAGGACAAAATTATCTCTTCTTAAAGGTGATAGCATGAACAAATCATTTGCTAAGGAATGTCCTAAACCTTTAATCCTAGGCTCAAATAACCATAAAGGGTCTCAAGCTAACACAAGAATATCCCAATTAGGTTCCCTTGGAAAAATTCCCTCTTCTCCAACTCAAGTACCTTATACAAGGAGAAGACGATTTGGAATTATTAAAAATATCAACCATGTGGATGAACAATCTAGTAGAGTTAGGAATTTTAATAAGGAAAAAAATGATAAAAACATTGGGAGTGGTGGTGGTGGTGAGTGAAAGACAAATCCTTTTTAAAATCCTAGAAAACCAAAAAGCTTGGTGCTTAACACTACATCAACCTCATTGAAAGAAATAATAAGGAATAATAGATTATTCCAAGTGAAGGCGTTGGAAAAATTATAAAGGGTGACAAAAAAGGGTTATCATTTGAAAGGGGCAATTCTGGTGCCATTACTGAGAAGTTCAATCTTAGGAGATGGAGCAGAGCCAATAACATGAGTGTAAAGCTTCCTTCCTTTAGATAAGCTAAAAATGAAAATAGTAGAGGGGTTAATTTATCATGCTTTAGTAGATTAGAAGAATATGTTATTGCATTAGAAAATAGTGGGCATGAATCATTCACTGAAAGGGATCAAGGCCAATTTCATGATCAATTATTGTTAACAACCAAAGCATGGTGAAGGAAATTAAAGATGTGGGTTCATGCTTCTCATATCCTCCCAACATGAGAGGGACATTAACCTTGCATGTCACATCACTTCATATTATCCAGTATCCTCCAATAACCATCAAATAGCCAAACCTAAGAGCAACATATGCTCCGAGCAATATGTACCCAATATTATTAAGTAATTCTCACCAACTATGTAAATAAAAATGTAACCATTCATGAACTCACCACAAGTTGTAGCTATAAGATGTCTATAAATATTGAGGATGAATCTTCTAAAACCATTGGAAAGATTTAATAATGATAGATGCTCAAATTTTTTAAGGTAAATGATTGTTGCAATGGTAGACAATTGAGATAAAAATATTGTTTGGATGT
Organism: Pinus taeda; assembly: GCA_000404065.3. NCBI lineage: Eukaryota > Viridiplantae > Streptophyta > Pinopsida > Pinales > Pinaceae > Pinus > Pinus taeda. Next base: position 120,386 of record APFE031112707.1, read on the forward strand.
TTCTCTTCATTATAGATGTATTGGAAAATTATTATTTGATCAAATTTTTTAAGGTAAATGATTGTTGTAATGGTAAACAATTGAGATAAAAATATTATCTGGATGTTTCCCTTCATTATAGATGTATTGGGAAAATATTATTTGATATGAAAATTTATTACATTTTATGGGTTGAATTCTAAATGTAAAAATGCCAACTTATTTTTTAATAATATGATGTTTTTCTCAATGTGGATTTTTTTTCCTTTAAATTCTCTTTGGAAAATGGAAAGAAAACAACCAAACCAATATTAATTTAACAAATTTCAATGTAGAAACATCTTTGATATAGAAATCTTAATATTAAAGGTATCCATGTATTTGTTAAAGTAAATGTTAGAATGCCACTAACATGGGGAATGAACATGCCACTAAGAAATATGAAGAATGCACAATACCTCCATTGTGACATCTTATTTGAAATAATTTTACCATCACACCAAATTGAGAAAAACGTATACATAATGTTAGTGGGGTCACTTAACACAAATATTCCATTTTGCATAAAATGTCATGATAACAAATCCAAGGGTTCATTTTGAATATAAGAGCTCGTGTTGGAGTGATTATTCAAAATTACAAGTAGCTCTAGCTAGCACCTATACTGTCTACAAGTCTTCATGAAATACACAAATGAGTTGAAAGGATGTGAACATATCTTCAACATAGAAAAATATGAAAGAGGTAAAATATGATTAGAGATTGCATTTTAGGCTAAATCTTCAAAATATTTTCTTTTACACATTTCGTTGAGTCACATAACTTGGAAGAGTACAACTAATTGAAAATCACATATAAAATGGTAACTTAACTTGTAGCATTTAATAATAAGTTAAAATCCAACAGGGTACACACAATCATTTCATTAGGCTAAAATTCATGCTCAAAAGTTATGATATATATAAATAACAATCCTTTCACGGTGCAAACAAAATGCAATTAATTTCTTGGCAGTGATTTTTATCGAAGAGCTCACTTCATGGATATGAATATTGGAATTACATATGGATAACAAATAACACAAAATGTAGATCTATCATCCCCATAATATATTGTTATAAAAGCATCTAATTTTCATGTCAAGTATGATTACAAATACATAATACATAATACATAATACATCGTACCATAAAAATATTATTATTGCAGCCCAATGATAAGATTGAAAGCTTTGACTATTATGCTTTTTAGAAGCTATTCTGGAGAAGAACTTTGGGAATTTGAGGCAAGTGCATCACTCCTTGTTCCAACTTCCTCACTAAGTAGATTAGATATGCTTCGATTCAATCCCCTAGAAGCAAGTGAATTTTCCATGAAATCATTTCTAATACTCTCCAAGACCATGGCCACATCTCTCATGGTTAGTCTTTCTTTGGGTGAATCTTTTGAACAAATTAGACCAACATGTAGCAAAGAAAATAGACAATTGTGTAGATTATTTTCTTCAAATTCATATCCATCCACCTCATCAAAAACATTGTTATCAATTACCTCCTTCAAACTATTTGGAAATTGATCCACCCACTTGTGCAAAGTTAGGTCTCCAACAAACATGTCACTTGTTGGTTGTTTTCTAGTTAGCATTTCCAATAACATAATTCCATAGCTATAAACATCTCCTTTAGTGGAAATTGTCGCACCCAATCCATACTCTACAATAACAACAACCATCACGAAATTTTACTCAACCACTCCATCTATACAGAATTGCTACTAAGAAAATACTAATGAATTAGTGTTTTAAAAGCCATACTTGGTGCAATGTAGCCCATAGATCCTTTCAAAGAAAATGTTGATGTAAGTGAATCAGTGGATGTTGCACCAATTAGTCTTGCAATACCAAAATCTGTTACATGGCCTGACATGTCTTCATCCAAAAGCACATTGTTTGGTTTTATATCACAATGCAGTAATTGCACAAAAGAATCATGGTGGAGATATTCCATGGCATGGGCTACATCTATGGCAATGTCTAATCGTGTTTTCAATCCCAATTCACACACATCTTGACCATTGTCATCTCTACCAGGATACAACTGTGTATCTAAACTTCCTTTGGGCATAAACTCAAACACTAAACCTTTGAAATGGAGGTTGGAACATGAGGTTATGATTCTCACCAAATTTTGGTGTCGAACCATTTGCAAGACAACACATTCTTCTTTAAAACTCTTTTCAACCTGATCATATTTCAACTGGAGTACCTTATCAGCAACAAATCATCCATCCCTCAAAATTCCTTTATACGCTAACCCATAACTCCCTTTCCCTAGCAAGTTGGCCTCAACAAACCCATTAGTTGCCTTGTGAAGCTCTTGATATGAAATCCTTTGGCACACTAGCTTTTGGAAAATAGGCTGTGAGAAATCAAAGTTTTGCATATGTATATTCCTTTTCCAAAGGAATCCCAAAAGTAGGAAAAATAGCATAAAAATAATAGCTCCACACACTGGCAATACTATTATTTTCATAAATGCATAATGGCTTCTGGAAGTTGGACATGGAGATAAATTGAATATTTGTGGTCCACAAAGACTATGGTTTCCAATTAAGGACAATGCAAATGTTTATTTGAAAAGAAACCTCCTTTTGGAATTTCCCTTGTGAGGTTGTTGAAAGACAAATTCAAATATTGAAGCATTTTCAACTTCTCAAGAGTAATTGGTATTGTACCAAATAAGGAGTTGGAAGGGAGATCTAGGACCACGAGACTTTGTAATTTTTCAAGTGAATATGGAATAGAGCCTTCGAAGAAATTTTGAGACAAATTCAATGTTTCTAGTTCACTACAACTTCCAAGCGTAGGTGGAATGACCCCGATCAATTGATTGGAAGAGATGTCTATAGCTTGAGCCATCATAATTTCACTAATCTCCATAAGCAATGAGCCTTCTAATAAATTAGATGACAAATTCAAATAAAAATGTATATTAGAAAGTTCAATGATTTCAGTGAATTACATATTTAATATTTCCACTTTATTTTTTCCACATTCTCAATACAATACTATTTAAATATTTTATTGCTTAATTACTTGCGACCATTCTGTTTACTACATATTTAATTATTTCTACTTCCTGTTTTTTCCACATTCTCCATACCTTTTAATTATTTTATCTCCAAATTACTTGCAACAATTCCATTCATTACATAGTTAATTATTCACACTTCCTTTCTTTTCGCATTCTCAGTACCATCTAATTACTTTATTACTTAATTTCTTAATTACTTAATTATTTTAATTATTGTACGTGTGACAATTTCATTTATTACATATTTAATTATTTGCAATTCTTTTTTATGGCATCTCCATCCAGTTATTGTGCTTTAAATTCTTTTTTAGTTCATTTCCTCCGCCAATCCCATTGGTTGGGTTTTTAATTATTCTCCAAACCATTTTCTTCAATATTCTCCTTGTTTCACTTATAATTAATTTTTTCTTCATTTCTTTAATTATGTTTACATTTTAGTTTATTGTAATGTTTATTTCTTTATTTATGTTTACATTTTAATTTATTGTAATGTTTATTAAAGAATATTGAAACAAAGAAAATATTAAAGAAAATTTAATATGAAATTTAATATGAAATTTAATGAACAAGGAAGAGTTAGTTTAGAAGATTTTGAGGGTGTTAAATCTATATATACAGTCAAAAAACTAGTTTAAACAACCAAAATCAAGATTCAATAAAAAACTTATAGAAAATATATGAATATTTTTTAATGATTAAATATATACTTGTCAAAAACCATTAACCTTATCCATCTAATTATCTTGATATAAATAATATACATACTAATCCATTCAAAAACACCTCTCTTTTTCATAATGACATTATCCAATATCATATTGAATAAACAAGGCCATGTAACCACATTTCATAATCATTAAATCTTTCATAGTGTTTTTATATAATCTTATTTTATAGTATTCTTGTTATTGGTCTTGTCTTAAAAAAATAGTCTATCATTCCTCTTCCTCTTGGGCATTGGCAATGTAAGATACAATTGTTGCAAGGGATGCACTGATATAAAGGCATGTTAATGTTTTAGTGCTTCAAAAATAGCTAATTAAATTCTACACATTTCAATGTCATTGAGAATATCAATGCTTATATCTCTTATATCTTCCAAACATGTTTGGAGTTAGGGTTGAAAATTTATATAATAATTAATCATGAATTTGGATTTGATCATGAGTTTACTTTATCTCTATAAAATTTAAGTGAAATATTTAACATTTAAAAAACGATTTATTTATTTTTCTTAAATTTATATAATTAAATAATCTAATCATAATTAAAACATAAAACTCAAAACTCCTTGGAATTTAAAGGTATAGGAATATAAATTACAACTGTTAGAACAAATAAATGGCAATTTAAAGGAATAAGAATTCAAAATACAACTATTAGAACAAATAAATGGCAATTTAAAGGAACACGCGAGTGTATGTTGTAACGGTCGGGGCGGTCGGTTTACACGCCCCCCGGCCGGTATCGAGTCCTGCAGAGCTGCGCCGCAGCATATTTGGGCTATGGCCATATTGTATTATGAGAATATTTTGCTTCTTCAGCGGGGCCCTGCCCCCCTGAAATGGCAATTTAAAGGAACAGGGATTCAAAATACAACTGTTAGAACAAATAAATAGCAACAATTTCAAATTGAACACAAAAAGAAATAAGAATTATAACTTTTTGTTTTTTAATTCATTATTAAAAAACAAGTACATCAAATTTATAAAAAAAACATAGTTCACTTTATCATTACTATTTTTTAACAATTAGCTTTCTACTGAAAATTTAACTTTAATTTTCAGATAAAGAAAAAAGAACACTTCTAATCAAAAGAGAATTCAATCCTATTTTATAATTATATTCAAAACAAAATGACACACCAATTAAAGTTTTAAGTTTTAAGTTTTATTTGAAGCTTACATATCACAAGAACATCCTTTAGCTTAATAATGAACAAGACAACTCAACATTGACGAAGATGGCTAGGGTTTCAGAGTGCAGGGATGTTGCCGCCGCCAGCCAGGAATCCAGATTTCTGAGCCGCAAATGCTCGGCGCCGAAAGGGAACGAAGCTGCAAAACTATCTTCAGATCTTTCACTCTCTCTTGCCATTGTCCTTACCGCCGCAGAAGGATTTGCCAAACAGGGGAGGGCTGCTCGACTTTGCAAGAAGGATTTGCGGCCAGTCAAACTCCTGCCCCCATGTCGACCTTCCTTTGCTGTTCGTATAGGCTTCCAAGGGAAAATCACTGAGGATGAAAAAGAATTCGGGAGAGAGCCCTGTGCGGATGTGAAGCTGTTGAAGGTTGGGAACCCCGGCGCGTTGTATGCTGACGTGAATAGCCTTGGCCGCTCAGGCAAACCGCCGCTCTCCAAGGGTGCGTTGTCCTGCTGCGGAATCCCAGGGATCAAGGGCCAGGACGGTGATCTCAAAAGGGGCAACGGTACTGGTGGATCCATCGCATCTGATCAGCAACGACTCTACAGATCTGAAGCCCTATCCTGTGCAGCGGATCTGGGCTGGAACGAAGGCAACCTTTGGCAGAGGCTTTATCCTCCCCTTCTGCCTCAAGGGCGTCAAGGGATAGGAAACCTAAAAGCCTTCAGCCCGGTGTTGCCTCAGAAAGTTTCTGAAAATTCCTCTGCCCCCTTTCAAGTACAAATCATGCAGATCTCAGACAAGACCACTCTGCAATGGGTATTCCCCTCAGATTTGGTGCAGAATCTCAAAGTAAATCTGGAACGCCAGTTCGGGATCCCCTCTGGCTTTCAGAGACTTGTATTTCAAGGTAAACAACTCAATGATCTTCTTCCTCTCTCTTCTTACAGCATAAAAAATAACAGCTCTTTAGTATTTTCCCTTCGTTTGAGAGGAGGCGCTACAGGTCAATCTTCTTTTGCTCCTCCCTTCTCCTACAAAGCTGCAGCTAACTCGGGGATACCCAAAGCTGCAGTTAACTCTAAGATACCCATCTCCCCTGAATCTCCCAAACCCAAGCCTTTTCTGGTTGACAGGTTAGAAGAGGTTCCCTTTGTTGAGATCTCCCACCCTGACGTTGAAGCTGACATTCAAAAATATGCTGAAAGGGCCATCATTTGCAGATTTAATGGGCTTTGGCCCGCTCCAAGGACCTTTATGACTGGATCCATAACAACTGGACTCACCATTGCAAGGTCTGCTTCTGCTCAAAAGGATATTTTATAGTTCTGTTCGACAATCCTAAGCACTATGAAAAGGCCTTAGAAGAAGGTCCTTGGTTCATGGGTTCAGCAGGACTCTTCTTAACTCCATGGTTCTCAGATTTTGACCCAGCTTCTGCAGTTATCACAAAAGCCCCTGTATGGATCAGACTTCCAAACCTCCCACCTTACCTGTGGCATACAGTCGTCTATAGAAGAATAGGCAACACCTTGGGCAGTTTTTTAATGGGAGATTACAAGCGGGAACAACAAGGCCTCTACACATATGCCAGAATATGTGTAGAGCTTGATCTAAGCAAGGGACTGCCAGAGCAAATCAATCTCAAGATAAATGACTTTGTATGGACCCAGAGCCTGGATTATGAAAACACTGCCTTCTGTTGCCGCCACTGTCACCTAACAGGGCACTTGCAGAATTCCTACCCATCGCTGCCTGCAAAATCGAAAAAGGGCAACTTTGCAAAAACCAAGCCCAAGCGTTGGTCCCCTTGTTCGCCGCCGCCAGCAGTAAGCTCTGACTCCTCAAGCTCGGAAGATGAGGAGAGCGACTCAGAACAGGCTCAGGCGCCTCAAATGACAGATCCGCCCATAGATACTCATGTGCACAATACTGTCACAGCAATCTCCCAGAAACGTATCCATGAGACCTCCTCTTCTGAATCAGAAAAGGAGATCCCCCTGATGGAGAATTCCAGTCTACAAGTTGTTCTAGCTCATTCTCCCCAGGATGGTTGGACAAAAGTCAATAAAAAGAAAGGGAAAAAACATCGTGCTGAGGTTACCGCTCCTGTAGGGTAAAAGTTAGTTTGGCTCTCAAGATATTTGTTGTAATCCCATGATTGGTTCACTCCTCTCGGGGACCGAGGTTGATAGCTTTATCATTTCCGGTCTGTCGGTTTCCTGTTTCTCATGATTGTATTATATTTTACTCAATAGAAATAGTTTAATTAAAAAAAAAAAAATTAATGAACAAGACACATGAAACGATGTGGGGCTTCACTGTACACATAAAATTCCAGACCTCCCTTTAGAAAAAGTATGATGAATGCATACATCCAATTTTTACAAATCAAATCAAATTGTAGTTGCGATGGCAATCTTCCATTACAATTTTATTTCATAATATCTTTAAAATCTTTGTGGAATAAGGGATATTCACATGTTTTTTGATAAAATTGAAATGGACCAAATTTCATGAAGATTTTAGCACAATTTCTATTTATTATTAAGAATTATGTATTTGGGTTAATGTTCACAATTTTATAAAATATATATAAATAAATATTATTTTAACCAAAATTTTGTGTTCCCAGATATTTGAATACCACTTATCGAATGCCTTCTTAATAAAAATAAAACTGCAATACACCCAATTGAAAATCCATGAGAATGTTAATCCGCATGAAAATTGCTACTCTTACACATTGCTAAAGAGTTCAGTGTATTAAATCATATGTAATTTGTTGAATTGTTTGTACCACTAGCATTAGAATAATACCTACTATCAGGGCCAATAATTTCTCAAGATTTTTTCCATACCCACCTAATTATATGAAAAAGATATTTTTTAATTAGCACCAACGTTTGATTATGTTTATGGAAACCAATAATGAGTTATCACTTCAGCACCTGACGTTTGATTCTGTTTCTAGAAAACCAGTAACGAGTTATGAGGTGGGTACTCTTAAGTGGGCTTCTTCCAAATTTTCTCCATGGACATGTTGTCTCCCATGATTATTTGTAGAAGATTGTTCACACGCTTTGGTTTTGTGGATAAATGTTCACAAAGTCGGATCTTTGTGTGATATGTGGGATTTATTTAAATAGATTATTTTTTAAGTCTTATACATTTGAAGTTTCAAAAATTCAAAATTAGGGGTAGAGGAATGTATATTTTGAATTAAATAAGTGGGAAATATTTATATAAATGGATGATGATGTTAATATTTTACAACTTAGTTGTACTGTATGTGTTGGTGTATATGTACATTAATATAGCATAAAACACATTTAGTTTTAGTTAACTTTAATGCTTGCATGTGATGTACATGGACATTAACGTAGCATAAAACACATATAGTTTTAGTTAGCTTTACTATTTACAAGTGGTGTACATGGACATTAACATAGAATAAAACACATATATATTTAGTTAGCTTTAGTGCTTGCATGCAGTTAAGCTTAAATTGGCTTCTTTGTGTATTGATTCTTTTATCACTATTGAATATATAGAATTCATTCTCTCTTCCAATTTTTCTCAATTCTTGCAAGTTTATGCAATTATTCTCTAGCTAGGTCCTTACTTGTGCAGACTCTAATAATTTAACATTGTATTAAAGCAGTGAGGGGCCTGGAGAAGGTGCATAAATATTTTTTTACAAGTTTAAAGATCAAAGCATTGGAAATTGCTAGGAGATTGAAAGCCCTAGAATTTTCCACAAATTAAAAGTGCCAAAAACTGTCGGAGAATTGAATTGGTGAAATAATGGAATTCCTAGCTTCTACCATTCTCACTCTATGCAATTATTATGAATAGAAGCCATTGATTTTGCTTCATATTGGGAACAAAGGCTTGTACTAGATAGTCATGGGGATTGAGATGAAAGCAATGTCAAAGGATGAGAAGTTCAATTGGCTTAATAGATCTGAAATGGCTTATGGAAGATTGTGTCTTTCTGTGTCTGGAGGTATTCTTTATCAAATCATAGATATTGAATCCCCACATGAAATGTTGACTATAATGAAAGGATTATATGGTGATGAAGATGTTTTAGAAGAACACCATTTGGAGATAAAGAGCTTGACCTATTATAACAGTCATGAAACTAGTGAAAACTTCTTCAACAACGTGGACAAACATTCTTGATACATTATTCTACATGAAGAATTTGCTTCTTCTATTGCTAATGAAGTTGTTGTGGATGAGAATTTTATCATGTCCAATAATGAAGATGTTGCACATGAGTACATATCTTCCTCTGATGGTGATGAAGACTTTGTTACAGATGGAGACACTACTTTTGAAAACATAGAAGAAGACTTTGATTCCTCTACTATTTATGATGTTGATGTTGCAGATCTAACAAGGTATCAATTTGATGATGCCCCACATGCACTCTTAGTCGTAGAGCCATGCATGCCCATGCATGCATCCAAGAAGGCATCTATAATACCATGGATGCACATGTGTAGCATACCTCATATTCATACTAGAAAACATTGATATTTCTATAAATAACAAATGAGACTGTGTCTTTAACTTCTTTGGTCCTCATCATCATTCCATTTTTCTTAATTAAATAGAATCAAACTTTAATTCGATTAAGACATAAATGTCACCATGTTTTCCCTATTGTATTCATTTGTAACATCCTTGGGTTAAAAGTTCATGTAATAAAGTTAATAAAGGAAAAATAAAACCAAGGTCATGGGGCACGTATTCCAAGCTGAATATTGGGCAAAACATCCTAGTGGATGTCACTTTCAGTTTATTTATGGCTAAGAAAATTGGAAAAAGAAAAGAGGCATTAATTGACATTTATTTATGAAAATAAAGGTAAATAGGAGAAAAGGGAGATGAAAGGTCACAAATCTGCATGAGAGGAAAATTGAAGGAAACATAAAAGAGGCCTCGATGATAAAAAAGCTTTTGAGGATCAATTCAAAACTTTTTGTCAGTTCAATTTTGGATCTCTCTCTATTCTCTCATACTATTGCACACTTAGAGAATTCTTGGAGCACTCTAGCATTGGAAAAAGGAAGGTAAAGGAAGGACAAAGAAAGAAAAGGACAAGAAAGGAAGGTTGGATCGAGCAACTTTAGTAGGGGAGATTGCAGGTAACAAGTTTCATGTGTGATTTCCTAGTTGGTTTGTGAATGCATGGTACATGAATTTGTGTATATCGTTCATTTGTTGTCATTGGCATGGGTTTTTCCTAGTTTGACAGTGGTTTCAGTTTTTCCTTTGCCATTTCCGGATAGCCATAGTGTGATGGGATTCTTTTGTTTGGTTTAGCTTTATATTGTCGGAAGGTTTTGAAACTAAGTGAGGTGGTATTAGGAAAATTCCCAAGGTTTGGAGGTCAAGGTGGTTTAATCTCTAGGAAGCCCTCAACAAGTGGGTGGAGACAGGAAAATTCCTCAAGGTATTGGTGAAGAAATTATGAGGCATCCAAGCTTGTTTTGGGAATTATGATATCTTGACCAGTTTTGGTGGGATTGCGGTAACCTGAGGGTGGAGGTGGTTTAATATCTAGGAAGCCCTGGTTGTCTATGTCTTGAGTTCTATTGGTAGGCCAAACCCTCAGATCTCATTCACTACAGATGAAATGTGATCCTTCTTCACTATTTTTTTTATTTTTTATTTGATTCTTATGGTTTTGGGTATTTAATGCCTTCTGGTCACTTCAGAATAACTAACATAGCATATTTAGACTTAGATTTTATTTGATTTGATCTCTCTTAACATTAATGATCATACCCCAAGGTCATAATTGTTATTGCATTCGAACTCATACAAGACATATTGTATTAGAATTTATTACATAATTTTAAAAATTATGTAACAACCCTTTATTTATTATTTGAAATGTCTTTTTGATACTATGTTCGAATTGCATGTATGCTCATCTTTATACCCTTTCGGGACCTATTTACCTAATCATATCCTAATCTATTCCAAATTTATTTTGATGGTGTTATCATTATTGTTTAAACCTATGACTAAACACCTACTGGATGATTATTATTATTCGAAATATGTATTGCTAAAAACCTTATCCTAAACTCTTAAATGTATTTTGAACCCTCTGGAATGAGGCCCTCAACACGAGGATTGGGATATGGGATATTCATGATGATGTGAAGTGCCATGATCATGGTATTGATCATCATGTACACTTGTTATTTTTGGATGGTCCATATTGTGAGCTCTGTCACAACTGTACCTCTCAATTCAATGCCAAAATTAACTAGGCTTTTCGAAGCCCACTTCATTTGTTGTTTCGATAGTCTCTTCCTGTTTTAGATCTCTTGATAGCAAGTGATGGTTTTGAGGGTTTTGAAGGATTTTTTCATCTAATAGAAGTCTTGGAATGTGTATATCTTTGTCTTTGTTCATTCCTCTAGTGGTTCGATATGAGACTGTGGGAATTGGTAGGTTAGAAGCCTATGAGGACTGTATGCAATTGTCTCAGACCACTAATTATCTTGAATTATTAAAATTGTTTCAAGGACATAACCATGTAGTCATAGAGGCTTTCGCTACTTCTCTCAATGATTGTAGGGTTAAAATTGGTGATATGCAGTTTACAATCGACCCCTAGTTCATTGCAGAAGCCACTGGCTTGTCACTTGAAGGAGAAAAATGGTCAAAGACCAAGAGGATAAAAAAATTTCCCTGGAATAAATTGTTGGCTAAAAGTTCACACTCATATGGCATTAAAGGTATGTCGGTTACCCATTTGAAACCTGAATGGAGAGACATGTTATTGTTTATCAGAATGTATATAACGTGTGAAGGGTGCTACAACCTAGTTTTTTCATATCATATTAGATTGTTAATTATTTTTATGGGTTATCCTTTAAATATCTTGCATTTATTGCATGTTTAACTGGTTAAAATGACTTTGAGATATCAAAAGTGGAAAAATGACCGCTACCTAATTCATCATGGTTTAATTGCAATTTTGGTTAAGTTTCATGTAACACCCTCCTCCCACATATACCCAAGTAATTGGCCAACCGGGGTAAACATATGATGAGAAGTTACCATGATATGATTCAACCTCCTAAGTGAACTTAAGGAAGTGGAATTGATGGAAACACACCATACCAGACATTCTACACATGCTATAGGACTCCCAGAATGCATCACAGTCATTCCACTGACCAACCCCTGGGTTTCACTAAAATTTTAGACCTCTAAACACATGAACTCTCCATTGATGTGGGAAAAAGTGTGCCTAAGGACCTGTGGATGCATGCACAACATAGGTCTGCCAACGTTCAGGGACTTTTCTTCCTAGTAATGTGTCTATGTCCCCTAGATTTGAGACAAATTTTCAGGCCTAGAACCTAGGTCACTTCCAATAACTCAATGACACTTTCAAAATCCATGATTTATATAACAAAATGTCTTATAAATCAAAAAATGACTCCATGACTAGGCATGATCATCCCCAACAGGGACTGACATTTTGTCAAACAATTGGCATCAATGCAATCTATAGGAATGAATACAAGGCAAAGTATTAATGATTGATAACTCATATGAGACTTGACAACAAGGATCACCACCCTCTTCCCTTAACTGTTTTGACATCAATTAGGTGTTTCATCCATTATCCTTTTCATTACAAGTAAATACATGAAATAACCATGAAAATAACCAGTCATATAACGATGCTTATAACCAACATTAAACCATGAAAATAGCAATTAGATAACAACCATTAAAGCCACACATTAACAAGTAAAAAAGCAAGAGAAATTAGCTTTTATTAACATAGGCAAATACAACCAAGTTTGGAACTTCTACGTACTAGCCGACCATAGACATGGTTGAACCAAATCTTCCTTTCAGCCAGTCACCATTATGTCATATTCCAAGCATGAATGTGGGATCTCATGGCTAAACCAATCCAAAAACAACTAAGGGAATCCATAGGCTAAACCACCTCCACCTTCACCAAACAGTGATCTCACCAAAACCGATAGCAAGATCACAAAACCAAACTGAGCTAGGAATGCCTTCGGACTCCGTCACTATCCTTGATGATTTTTTTGTCTCCCTGTCTCTCAGGATTTACCGCAATCCATACTAGATCACTAGGTCGTAAACCAAGACACTAGTTTCTCAAAATTTACCACAATCCACACCAGATCACTAAGACCTAAATCGAGACTCCACCCTCAGGCTTTATTGTGTATCCTGCCAAAACCGGTCAAGGGATTCCTAAGCCTTTGGGATTTTCCTGAGACCACCTCCGCCCCGGATTCTGAAACCATCCGGCAATTCCAAAGCTCAAATCCAAGAAAACAATCCCATCACACCATGGTTGTCTAGAAAAAGGAAAGGCTAGGCTAAAAAACAGTGTCATAACCCAGAAAAACCATACCATCGACAAAAAGAGAACCATACACCAACATGCAAAGCTATGCATGTCAAAACTAGCTAGGAAATCACATAGGCAATATGTCACTTGTAAGTATTCCGGCTGAAGTTGCTTGATCCTCGCTTTCCTTCCTTTCCTTTTGCTTGTTTTTCCTTCCTTGCTCCAAGGCTAGAGTGCTCCAAGAAAACTCGAAGTGTCCAAAGAGAGAGAGAGAGAGAGAGAGAGAGAGAGAGAGAGAGAGAGAGAGAGCGAGAGAGAGAGAGAGAGAGAATAATGAGAGAGAACCAAAATTGAACTAACAAAAGGTTACAAACAGATCCTCATACGCCTTTTTATCAATTAGGCCTCTATTTTCTTCATTTACCATTATTTTCCTTCAATTTCCTCCTCACATGCAACCTGTAACCTTTCACCTCCCTTTTCTCCTATTTTCCTTTATTTTCATAATAAGTATGCCAAAATGCCTTTTGCCTTTTTAACGCCTTAGTCATTGCCTTTGCCAGTTTCCCTTAGCCATAAACACATCTAGTGATGCCCACTAGGATATCTTTGCCCAACATCCAACTTGGAAGTGTCCCTAAACTGTGGTCTTATTTTGCCTTTATTAACTTTCATTACATGAAATTTTAACCAAGGGTTGTTACAAATCCCTCCCCTTGGGGAACACCATCCCTAGTTTTAAATCACACCAAGACCTTAACAAAATCACTTAAAAGGAAACATACTTCCCATGGAACTTTATAACTTAGCTCTTTGCAGTATTTATAATGAATGACCTGCTCAAAAGAAAAATATCATGACAACATGACAAGATAACAACCATATACATGTGTACATATACAAAAACATCAGGAAAACACTTGCCAAACATATACCAAACATCAAACGAAAATTGCTTTGCCTCCACCAACAAACAAAGAAGGATACATGGCCCGCATCTGATCCGCCATCTCCCATGTAGCTTCTTTGGGCCCAAATTGCTTCCACTGCAATTTAATTTTCTCTATGGCTCTATTCCTGAGCATGAGTTGCTTTGGCTGCAATATGCACTAAGGCTCCAACTGGAATTCTCCTCTTGCTCAACCTATAATACAGACCAATCAATAACATGATCAACATCCTTTATATACCTTTTTAGCAATGAAACATGGAAAACATCTTAGAATTTCACTGTTGGAGGAAGTGCAAGTAGATAGGACATTGGTCCAATCCTCTCAAGGATCTCAAAAGGCCTACAATACTGTGGTGCCATCTTGGCACATGATCCAATCCTCAAAGAGCTATTTTTGGGCTTGATGCACAAATACACATGCTCCCCAACCTGAAACTCCCTGAATGGTCTGTGTTGGTCTGCATAAATCTTGTGTCTATCTTGTGCTACCTTCATATTCTTCTTTATAACTTGCATTTATTATTCCATGTATGCCAACATATGCAGTCCAATAAGTACCATGTTCACTGGATCACTCCATCTGATGGAAGTATTACAACTCTACCTATGCAATGCCTCAAAAGGACTCATCCTCAATGACTCCTGGTAACCATTGTTGTATGCGAAATCAACCAGTGGAAGATAATCCTCCCATCTTCTCTTCTAGTTCATCATGTACACCCTCGGCATATCCTCCAAGATCCTAATGACCCTCTCTATCTATCCATTTTTATATGGATGATAAGTTGTACTGAAAGCCAAATTTGTACCCATACCTACAAATATATCCTTCTAAAACTTGGAAGTGAACTTCGCATCCTTGTCCAACACAATGTTCTTCGGAACACCATGTAATCTCACAATCTCCCTGATGCAAACATGTGCCACCTCACTAGCTGAATATGTAGTGTTCACTAGAATGAAGTGAGCTACCTTGCTTAACCTGTCGACCATGACCATAATAGAATCATGTTGTCTCACCTTCCTCGGAAGACTTGTAATGAAATCCATGGAAATGACCTCCCATTTCCATTTCAGAATCGTAATAGGTTGTAGTAGACCACTTGGATGCTTACATTTTTCCTTTACTTGCTAACCATCCAAACATCTAGCCAAAAACTCTAGCACTTCCTTCTTCAAATTTGACCAATAGTAGAACTTCTTCACTGTCGTCAATGTCTTCTGATATATTGGGTGACCTGAGTATGGATTCACGTGAAACTCCCTCAAGATAAACTTCTTGATCTCACTGCAATTCAACACATATATCTTGTTCTTGAATCTCACTAAATCATCTACCGTGAGATGATAGTCTGCATCCTAATCACATGTACATTTACATGTACCTACACTTGTACCTGTACCTATACTTGGTTATAACCTTTGCATAATATTCATATACCTATCATCTTGTTATCCTGCCTACAAGATCCTATCCTGTAACTCTGTCCCATAAGAGCTCATAGATGCTATATGATTCACCTTTACCTTCCTACTAAGAGAATATGCAACCTAGTTCTCCTTTTCCTTAATGTATCTAATCTCGAGGTCAAACTCACTGGGGGGTAGCCAACCATCTAGCTTGCCTGACATTTATATTTGGTTAGTAAAACAAGTATATCAACTAACTATGATTGCTCATCAATACAAATCTCCTGCCAAGATTATAATGCCTCCATATCTTCAAGGCGTGAATAATAGATGCCAACTCAAGATCATGAGTCATGTAGTTCTGCTTGTGCTCATTTAACTTCTTGGACTCATAGCACACCACCAATCCCTCTTGCATAATGACTCCACCAAGTCCTCTTTTACATGCATCTATACAAATTACAAACTCTTTATCCATATCTAAAATCTTAAAGACTGGAGCATTGGTCAACAACTGCATCAACTACTCGAAACTCGCTACACATTTTTTTGTCCATTCAAGCTTCTTACCTTTCCTCTACAAGGATGTCATAGGATATGCAATGTGTGAGAAGTTCCTGATGAACCTCCTGTAGTAACCTGCTAATCCCATGAATGATCTCACCTCATCCCCATTCTTAGGAGCTACCCACTCCATGATGGCCCTTGTATTTTTTGGATCTACTACTATGCCTTCCTTGGAAACAACATGTCCTAAGTAATGCACCTCTATCTTAAAGAAGTTTCACTTTTTAAGCTTGGCATACAACTGATTCTCTCCTAGCAATCTCAATACGGTCGTGTTGTGCCTTGCAAAACAACCCCCCATTTCATCTTTATTATTATTCACAAGACCATTAAAATATGAAATGGGTCCCTTTCAAAATAAAATTGATGTCAATAATCCTTACTTTATAAAAGTCCAATAAATCCAAGAAAGGCAATATCTCTTTAAAACATTGGAAATAAAGCAAATATGTATGCATCAAGCAAACAAAAGGCCATGCCCCGACCCGATAAAGCTATCGGCGATATCGGCCATCGGCATTCCCTTGTGCATCACTATCGCACCCATCGGCCAAAGCCTCGACCCGATAAAGCTATCGGCGATATCGGCAATCGGCCATTTTCTTGAGCACCATTATCATGCTTATCGATAAAGTCCTGACCCGATAAACCTATCGGCGATATCGGTGATCGGCGGGTCCCTTCGTATATCAAGTATTGCTCATAGACGTTTCCCCGACCCGATATCGGCAATCGGCGATCGGTGGTTTCTCTTGCCAAAACCTTAATGCACATAAGCCTTTCCCCGATCCGATATCGGCGCTCGGCGATCGGCGTCGTTTGAAGCATTGTTAAAACTATCCTCGCGCCCCTCCCCGATCCGATAAGATAAGGCACAGTTCTCCAAGAAAAGTCGTTAGAATGATTGGAAAGCTCGAGTTAATGACAATTAAGGCATAATCATTCCCGCTCGGCCGCCGGTACGCCCATGGCATGATTTAAAA